>QLSR01000100.1:4103437-4188281 GCA_031780015.1 Citrullus colocynthis | reverse complement strand
TTTTTTGATTTCTTGAAGATTTGAGCTAAAATGCTTGCATAGATCCAATCTCCTACGGGAGTTGGAGTTTTCATATCTTGGTTCATCTTGACAAAGATTAAATCAAGATAGATTCAAGGGTAGTGTGCATCTTTTCTTCAAGTTTTAGTCCATTATCTTGTTCTTCAAGTTGTTAAGTATAATCTTAGTTTGATTTATTATTTCATTCCTGCAAATTGAATTCCCAGCAGCTTACCTTTTGTAATTTTAGCTCATTTTATAGCAATGGACATAATAAAATTTCAAGTTCTTATTTCTCCTTCATCTCAATTTCTTTGTTATTTTAGTTAAAAGTTTGTTTCGCCCATTTTTCTGCATATCAAATTTTTTTTTTCTGATCTCATACAAAAGTAGAGATTGTTTTTTATTTGATCTCATATAAAAGTGGAGATTCTTACAACTTAGAATCCCTTAAAAAAGGAGAAGACAAATTAGATTAAAGAAAAAAATGTAGAAATTTGGTTTAAGTTTCATTTCATAGTTTTAATATAATTCCAATTTAAATTCTAATTTTGCAATAATTGTTATCTATGTTCTTATATTTTCTTAGTGGCTTTGCATAATTATTTTTCTTTATAGTTATAACTTTAGAAATAGGTCTTTCTCACTCGGTTGTTATTTTTATTTAGTCATTCATTTCTTTGTTTACATGCTTATTTATTATTTTTTTTCATCACCTATAATTTTTTTTCCTTTTCCTTTAGCACATCATGAAATTTTACACATCTAATTTTTTGTTCTTTAATTCTTCAATCATGAGCTAAGCTCTTCTTTAGGATTCAAATATGTGAAAGCCCTAAAAAAGTAGCAAAAATCTAATTTGTCAAATAAATTAACTTGGCTCAATTAATGACATGGTTTGCTTTTGTTGATTTTAGTTTCATCATTATTAGTCTAGCTTGATCACCTAGATTAGTATACTAAAATTGAATATAATACAGAAATGGTTAGGTGAAATTTGGTTCTCGTAAAAGTGATTTAGGAAAAGAGCCTAGAAATAGTTTGTTTTTTACCCTAGACATAGGGCAAAACCTTTAGAACCAAGGGATTGTATTTTTAAATTATCTAAGTTCACATTAGCTATAGGAACATAGGTTTAATGACTTAGCCTCCTAAAAACACTTTTTAGAAAATCAAATAGGTGTTGAATCTAGTTCACAAAAGCATTGGATTTGAGCTAAGTTTCAAGCTTTCATATTAGGCTGTTTTTACTTTAGAAAAAGGAGCATGGACATGATTGAATCCCTATTTTTCATTTTTGTCCTGTTAAGTTTTTACAAAAACCCAAATCAATTTTATCTTGCTACTACAATTGCAATTTTGAGGAAATTTTTGTTAATTAGAATTTTTGTTGAAAAGTTGTTCCCTTGGAAGACGACTTGGAAAACTTCCAATCTTTTACTACTTGTCGATAGTGCGCACGTGCACTAGACTGCAGTTTTTTCTTCAAAACAAAAAAAAAAAAAGTTTTCAATTTATGTAAGCCCATACCTGACATTGGGAGAAGGCAAGTAAGAAGAAATTATAAGATGGGCATTGAGTAAAGAAAATTGGCTGAGTTGTGCGGGAACAAAAGTGGCTAAGTGTTGGCCATGCGTTGGGGTGATTATGCGTTTAGAGTATGCTTCAGGCTTGACAAGAGTTGCCGCTGGTAGCCATGCGTTGAAGAGGGTAGCTCGGCATGGCCGCAGATGTGAAAGAAGGAGGATGCGATTGGCGTTGATGGAAGTATGCGTTGAAGGTTGGTATGCGTTGGTGCATAGAAAAGGGGTCGAGAGGAACATGCGGTAGTCGACTATTCAGCGATAGGGCGTTGGGCAATTAGTAGCATAGTAAGTTGAGGCTATGCATTGCCGAAGCCAAGCGCAGAAGGTTTGCCTTGGCCAACCTAAGTAGGAAGACGATGGTAGTGCTGGTGAGTCGGTGATTTATATTGATATATAAGTGAGTGCACCGAATAATTAAACACTTTAGACATATTTTTTAACTCAGATTGATTCCATTTCGCAGATGAACAACGAGAAGAGGTGAAAGAAGGTGTTTATATCGAATTTAAGTAGAAACCAGATCATTTTCATGGTGACATTGAAGTTGGAACCAGAAGCTTGATTGTTGTTGATAAATCTGGACATCATTCGGTATTTAAGGAAGAGTGAGCTGAAGAAGTTGAAGCTAAGACTGAAATTTTGAGGTTAGTAAGTTAATTTAATTCTTAACAACTTCCATGAAGGATGTTTAAGCTAAATCCGAGCAAAAATATGTTAAATTCTAGGAGGGAGTAATTGGAGTTGAACTACTAGATGATTCAAAGCAGCCGAAGTCTTTTGAGAATAGTTCTCAAATGAAGATGAGTTATGGTTTGAAATTTTGAGGTAAGTTAGAAAGCTCACTTCTTTACAAGATTGTAGAAGAGAGGAAGTTCTGAATTTGACTGGGATATGATTTTTTAGTAGGATAAAGAAAGAGTTAGAAGGGAAGGAAGAAAGCAGTGGTCATCAGGTGTCGTTAAGACAGTGGTATCGCTAAAAGAGCTAGAGAGTGAGTAGCGGAACGAGTGTCGCTGATAACACAAAGGGCTTTGCGTCTCACAACTCTCGCTGAAGTCTCACTGGGTATCGCTCCTTAAGGTAATCTTGCTAGTCTTATTCATTACGGTCTTACTGGTGCAGTGTCTTGTGGTGTGATTTCGCTAGTAATCTAGCTAGTGACATAGAGTATCGCTAGTTATGAATATTTTGGAAAAAAAAGAGTCTCGGTGATGGAATGAGAATGGAGTCTAAATATGCATACTTAATGATCATGGAAAGAAAGTTCAAAGAAAACCTAACGTGACAATGTGTATTTACAGGCCAAGAAGAGCTCGAAAAGACATATAATCCGCTCGGGACCTAAGACAAATCGTGAGTAACTTTCTATTTCATACAATGACTATTTTTAGCAATGTGTGTGTGGAAACTATCATGTCATATGGAATCCTGTATGCGTATTATCTAAATGCAACCCACGACTGAGGAACCACGTGTGAAGGCCTATGGGAAATACGATATATGATATACAGTGCTGAGGGACCATCTGTGAAGGCACTTGAGAAATTGATTGAAATGGATTCCAATGCCGAGCGACCTTGTGAGAAGGCATATGGAAAACCAGTACATGATAGCTCAGTGCTGAGGGACCACGAGTAAAGGCACCTGAATAGTGGACTGATATGGAACTCAGTGCCGAGGGACAATATGAGAAGGCACTTGAGGGTTTGAAATGTCGAGGGATGATATGTGAATGATGAGTATTGATACACGAGGATGAGTGTGTTGAGCTTCGCTCCGCCTCAGTTAAAAAAAAAAAGGGGGGGGGGGGTTAAGTGTATCACTTATGCTTTCGTAGTATTGATGATTTAGGAATTCTTGTATGCATATATATATGTGGTAGTTTTATGGTGATCCATGTTAACAAGGAAGTCTATTAGTAATTAATTAAATTCAGTCACTCACTGGGCATTAGGCTCACGCTTTCTTGCTTGTTTGTTTTATTGTTTTAGGTAGCAAGCGTGTCTGGGATGCCTAGCCTACTAAAGATTCTCGTCTGAGCCTGCTACTGATCAGTCCTCTGGAATAGTTGTAAATACATAGTTTATGTACATATTTTTGTCATGCATGTTCCTTAGATTATAGTGAAAGAGGGTTTTTGTGGTGTATAGAACGAATACTTGTTATGATGATATATGATTTACGTATCTGGATTGAGCAGTTATGTTCAATTTATGGTGTTCAACTGGCATATAGCTAGAAATAAATGATCTGGCATTGATTCATGTTATAAGTAAGCGGGAACATGTGTGTACAGGTTCGCACTCACTTCTAGGTTAGGAAGGGAAATCTAGGAGGGGGTGTGACAATTTAGCTAAAGCTTTAGTTGATCAAGTGTCCCACATGAACTACGATGAGATGAAAGAAATGACCCAAGAGTGGAATTGAAATAGTCTTGAGCATTATCTATTTTGAGAACTTGAATATTACTTTGAAACTGAGTGGAGATCATAAAATGTAAGGATTGAAAAAATACTTGATGTTTCAGATTTGTCCTTCATGAGATAGGTCCATGTCAATCTAGTATGGTCATTCATTGACCAAATGTGTATGTGTGATAAAAATTATGTGCAAGCATATACTGTCGATGAAGTAATAAATGTGGAGAATTCCAAGAGTTGAATCCCACGATACTAGCTATCTAATTGGGTTTGGCTTAAAGCAACACAATGAAGTGACTTAATGTAATCAAGGTAAAATTGTTATGAGTTGGTGTGAATGAAGTTTAATAATAATAATAATAATAATAAATAAAGACTAACAACAATGAACATAGGGTTTCAACTATGCTTTTGCCTAAGTGCATCAAAACCTTAGCGATGCGGCCACATTAAATTGACACATTGCTTTACACATGGGTAGAATCTTTACCTATTCAGTTTTGTTTCAAGAACTTTTAGAAGTTTAAGGAGCTAATCCTTTATCTCTATGGTTAGCTAAACCTTAGATTAATTTTGTGTATATTCTTTACTCTATGGTGCCCCTTATCTCTAAGGTTACATGGTAATCCTATTTCTTGGCTTTAACCCCACATCCCCTTGTGATATCCGCTTACATCCTAACCTTCTCAGTATTAGGACTCAGCTAAATGACTAGTTCAAATTAACAAAGCTTTCCATACAATCAACTAGAGAAAAGTGTAAGTAATGCAAGACATAACACTTTGGCAAATGCTCAAGCCATGAATTCTTAGGGCATCCATATAACTGAACCATTTAATGGATTTAGCTCATGATAAAGAATAAATGAATCATTTTCATTAATTTCATAATCATAAATACATATTGAATGTGCGAAAGTAGCAAAGGAAAAGAGAAATGGAAATGAGTAGTGGAAAATACAGTAACACTTCTCAAATGACTTCCTCTCTCTCTGAAGAACTCTAGAAAATGATTCTCCTCTCTTAAGGACCAATCCTTTAACTAGGGTTGGGAGAACCCTAAAACCTATGAACTCTAGAGGGACTCTCGTTCTCGAAGTAAGGTTGGCAAGTTGAGTGGAAATTCTTCTCGGAGTGGACTAATTTGGAGTAGAGGACCTTCTCCCCTTGAAAGGACGACTTCAATCCTTTTTATAGGCTTCAAGAGAGGTTAAGTAGGGTCGAAATCTACATCCTGGAGGCTTCTCAATCAAATCAGCATTGAAGAACAATTGAGGATCGAACAAAGCGCAATTATGGTCGATTGGTTCAACATTTCTGGAACTTAGGGTTTTGATGCAGGTTTAACCCATTTTGGCGATGTGGATACATCGACAACAATTTCTACAAAATGGCCAAAAATCAATGCAAAAGTCTCTAAAACATGTTCAATATGTCAAAAATTGACTTTATACATCCAAAAGACCATACTCTTTATTATTTAATCTATTTAACACATATTATGGGGAATTTTAAATGAAAGCTACGAGACCATATTTTCCAAGAAACACTACTAAAATAAGGCCTAAAAACATGTATTTTTTACATAAATCAGTCATCAATAAAAGTTAGGAACCAACATGCTTCAAATATATTTTTAACTTAAGAGGGCCCCAAATACCATTGGTGGATCAATGCAAAAGGTTTTGAAGATTTGCAGGGCACACTTGGACAAGGATTTTTGGTATGTTTGAAGAGTTGGCAAATTTTGCACTAAAAATGACTCGAATTTTTATTGATGAATAAATAAGAAAACTATTGGGATTGGTGCCCTAAATCTCATGGGTCTCATAGTTTGTAATCTATGTAAAGATAAATTATTTATTTAATAAAATAAAAGGTATTTTATTTGACATTTAGGTTGCATTTTACTCGATCCAATAAACTAAGATCCAAGGTTATTATATGTAGCTTGAACAGTATGCAGTAGATATACAAGTGGATCTTGTTCAAGTAATAACCTAAAAGGTTTGTAGTATATGGATAAGGTTGGGTACCTTATCCTAGTGACATTGTGGATACATCCCACTTTATTATTATTACAAGAGTTGTAAGTGTTACAAATGATTTGATTCAAATCGTTCATGTGGAGACATGTGAGTGGGGGTATCTTGTATAAAAAGTTTATATAAGACCGAACCATGAAATGATTAATCTCTTATTATAATACCATTGATTAAAGAGATTTAACTTTTCATTAAGATGACCATAGGTAACTCGATCTCAATCTTAAGTAAGTTATGGACTCCTAAAGATAATCTTTTGATTTGTATGGGTGAGAGTGACATGTGTCTCTAACTCACTAAGCCTACCATTTTGGGAAATTGTCTGAGTAAGGAGGTGGGAACATAACTACACAAATGGAGTTTGCTCCTTCCTGTCCTCGAGGAAAGTAGATAAATTGCTCTTTTAAGTGTTGAATCTAGGTCTTGAACACGGTACCCCTCCCTCTCATTGGCTCGAGAAGGATTTGTTTATGGTGCAACCATAAACAAGTTGTTCATTGGAGGATCAGTAAAACTTGGGGAAAAAAAATAATTATAGGGATAAAACGGTAATTTTGAGTTAGTTGTAATTACGAGCAATTTGTTAAAGGCCGTCCAATTGATGAATGGTCATGTCCATGGACATAGAAATATATAGTTAGTAGATATCAGTCCAATCTAGGATTTGATCACTAGACTGCAATTAAAACTATCCTCAAGTATCTAAAGAGAACGAGGGACTATATGCTTGTGTATGGTGCTAAGGATGGATCCTTATAAGATACACTGACTCTAATTTTCATACTGATAAGGATTCTAGAAAATCCACATCAAGATTAGTGTTCACTTTTAATGGAGAAAAAATAGCATGGAGCAACATCAAGCAAGGTTGGATCACTGATTATACCATTGAGGCAGAATATGTAGATGCTTGTGAGGCTGCTAAAGAAGCAGTCTATGTTACACCCTCTACCAAGTTACCTTCTTAACCTAGGAAAAGGTGTGAGGACAATAGACATCGACCCTCTTACGATATCTACTATTGGCCTATACAATCGTCTTAATCAAAATCTAGCACCTAATAACAATTTATAATTTATAGTGAACATTAAACCTCTATATGTACAAAACATGTCTTAGGCATTAGTGGTAAGCTCAGATGAGTTATTGTGTAGGCTGAGTACCCCAATTTCACTCATTACTAGAAAACAAAAAAATAATAGAAAACATGAGCTAGGTTACCAAGTGAGTGACAAGTTCAGAAAATCCTTACTTAACTCAAGAATTCAACAAAATCATGTTAAAAAACCAGTGATAAAACAATAAACAACTCATCATCAAACCCAGTAAAACATGCTCAATAAATGGTATTTAAACAGTAAATATTTCATCATCACATACTATAAAGTTCTACATCTGTCTGAAAGATTTTCCTTAGTTGAGGCAGAGCAGAGTTCAACGCTACTTAACATTGAAAGCAACCTTAGTTAGGGTGGAGTAATCTCGACACACCCAATGTCGAATAACCTTAGTTGTGTGGAGTAATCTCAACACAATAACGTCGAATATACTTCTATGTGCACATAAGAATTGATGCGCACTTTAAGTGTGAATCATAAGTGTATGGGTCAAGTTATAATATAAGACGGTGAAGTCTGAATATCATTTCATTGAGGATCCAATTGTGAAGGTTAAATTACTTAGCTATTCTAGAATCAAATCAATTTTATTTGAGGATTGGAATTTAAGTTGTGAATTTGGAAAAACTAAAAAGGAAAGTAAATAGATAAGAAACACAATAGTCAAAGAGAGTTTTAGGGTAATGAATCCTTGTTTACTTCATCATGCAATATTCTAGGGTTCATGGATTTCATTTCAATTCTTATGCTTAAGTCTAGAAACATAAATCCAAGTTATTTTCTCGTGCAACTCAATTGATTACTAAGCTCTTGAAATCAATACAAATTACATGGCGTTAAGAATAATCTTTAGCAACTTTCATTGTTAACCTAACTATTTTCATGAGAGATTAACAACGATTCTTTGTTATAGATCTAGTTAAACATATAATCTTTCAATACATCTAAGCTATCATTCGAACATGGCCATTCAACAAGAATTTAAGCACAATAACAAAGAAAACATAATCATTACAACAAAATCATGAAGAGTCTATAATATCAACATAACTTCATAAACAATTCATCAATACTCTAAAACTAAATAGTTTAGCCACTCATAGCTTGAAGCAACATGTTCAAACAATATAAACAAAGAAAGAGTGTAAAGAAAGAAAAACTCTACTTAAAAAAGGCTATTGAGTGAGGAAGCACCATCACGATCTCCTTGGCCTTCACGCCAGAACTCGAATGACACTACAACTCTCTCTCAAACTCTTTTTGTAAGCACTGACTTGTAATACCAAGTGTTGGGGAAAAGCAATGAGATTGAGGCCATGCGTTGCTAGAGGAAAAGTAGCCGAGAAGTAGCCGAGAATGAGAACAAAATTTTTGAATAGCAAAATTTTGGCTGTGTTGGCCAAGACCATGCGTTGGTGAATGAAGAGGGAAGTTGAATTATTTGAGAAACCATGCGTTGTTGATTGAATCACGAAGGGTTGTGAGCTGAAGTAGCTGTCCGCGTCGAAGGATAAGTGATCGTTGGCAGGGGAAGAAATATGCTTGAACCATGCGTTAAAGTCACTCTGCGTCAAAGGCAGAGCGGTCTTGACGTGACGAAGTTAGTGGTGTGAATGACTGACTTGCATGCGTCGAAAGTAGGAGGCGTTGAGAGGAGGCGTTGAGAGCATCATGCGCTGAGTGTGGTTAGTTGCTGAAGGCGTTGAAGGAGAATTTAGACATGAGCACCTTGCGTCGAAGAGAGAACCCCGCGCCAGCCTGCGGGTGAGGGGTAAGTGGGCAACATAAATCTTGGTGCTTGTGAGGGTTAAGTCAGTAGTATATATAGGTGAATAAATTGAATGTTTAATCATTTATAGACATTTTTGAGAGCTTAAGTCTGCTCCATCTTTCAGAGAAACCACAAAAGAAGGTAGAGGAAGGTGCTCTTGTAGATTTTGGGTGAAATTCTACTCGTCTTGGTGCTGAAAACAGAGCTGGAACTGAAGATTGATTCTTAGTCGCACAGACTAAATAGTGGTTGATGTTTGGAGTAGAACGAATCGAGGAAGCCGAGTTTAGGGCTGAAATTTTGAGGTCAATAAGTTAACGTAATTCCTAACAAGTTTTATGAAGGATAGAAAGCTGAAATTAAAGTTAATCATGTGAATCTTTAGGTAAAAGCAGCAATTACAGAATTGTTAGGCAATCTGGAGCAACGCGGAGTGATTTTAGAATAACTGGAGAACGAAAAAGAGTTAAGCCTTGAAACTTTGAGGTAAGCTGTGGAACTTAATTCTTTATATGTTTGTAGGAGGGAAGAAATCTAGTTTGGACTGGAAATGTGTTTTTAACAGGGATGAATCAGAGATACCAAAGCTGCAGCAGTCGGCTTTGTTAAGGAGAAGGTAAGACTCAAATCGTTGGTGTGGCAGAAGAAGTGAGTTGAACGTAAATTTTTCTTGAAATTAAGGTTTAACAGAAGGGTAAGGAACAGCTTGCAGTAATAGCTTTAGTGTTTAAGGCTTGAGAATAAACCAATGAAAGCCTAACCGCATGATGAACTATAAAAATTGTGCAGATGATGAGCTGTTTATGTTAAGTGAATGGAAAAGAAGTATAACAAGGGAAAGTATTTATTTCAGGCCAAGAGGAGATAGGAAAGGCGTATAATCCATTCAAGGCCTAGAAAGAGTAGTGGGTGACACTTTCTTACTTTAAAACAATTTTGTTGTACATGATAGTTTGGTTTTCCAATGGAATATGATTTTGTGATCAAATGTTTTATGAAGCGTACTTTATGTTCTTAAAGTTATTGAAAATTATGTTTATGAAATGTTATTGATATAATAGTTGCCCTGTGTTCTTATGAATGATTTGCATACGATTTGTTTGTATAAAGTAGTGCTTCTTTAAAGGAAAAACGTTTAAGAGGAGGCTCAGTGGTGATGGACTTGAGAAGGCACGTGAGTTTCCCCGGGACCCAGTACTGAGGGACATGAGAAGGTACTTGGGCAACCCGCCACATTCCTATGTGCACATAGAGGTTATATGCTGATGCGTTGAGTCTTACTCCGCATCGAGCCTTATTCGTTTTCGATGTTGGAGTGTTGAGTTTTGCTCCACTTCAACTAAGGAGAAGTATTACAACTAAACTGTTTTCTTATGATTTGATAAGGGCAACTGAGTATGTTTTAACTAATGTATATGAAGTGATTTCATGTTTTAAACATGATGTTGAACTTAGTATTATTCCTGATGATTTTTGAACTAAAACAGTTGTTAAATTAGTCACTCATTGAGCTGTTAGATTATGTTTTCAAGTTTTCTTTCCCCTCCAGGTAGCAAGGACGTTCCTGGTGCTTTGCCTACTCCAACTCGCCCTGCTTAAGCTTCGAGTTTCCAGAAAATCTGACTTGTTTTGAAGTGTGGCTTGTATGTTAAACCTTGTTTAGGTGGCATGTAGGCCTAGATGTACATTTACAAGGGGTTGAACTATGGTTTGTATAAGGGCATGTGAGCAAGTTGAAGATTTGAATTATCGGCTTGTATATAACTTCCTATGTGTTATATTTGAATGTATTAAGGTGTGAAATGTACATTGTGGACAGTTCAGGATATTTAGTGAAGTAATGGATGGTATGCGTCACAAGAGGGGTGATGTATACTGTTCTCACATCTCCTTTCAAGTTATGTAGGTAAATTTGGGAGGGGTGTGACACTTTTCCTCTTCCTTGTAGTTAACTCACTCTTTGAACTCTTTAATGAACTTTCACTCAATTCTCTTCTTCTTGTGTCTCTTGGTCTATAAATTGGTGATTAGGGCTGCTGGAAATCCTCTTATTTATAGAGTTGGCCGCCTAAAATTCTTTCCAAAAATACAAAATCTTCAATTATGGAAAGCTGGCGCCGGAGGGCCATTGACCAATATGGAAAGTTGGTGCTGCGACACTGACCGTCATGGAAACCTATCATCAGTCACTATGCTGCAGTGTCATGAGGGTGGTGCTGTGCTGAAGCAAAAGCTGCTCTCGGGAAAAAGTGCAGCAGCGCTGCCTTGTTTTGGCAGATTTTGACTTTTTTTATCTTTTTCACTGAATTTTGGCTTGGTTTTGATCTTTTGGCTTTTACTTCTAATTTTCTTTATTTTGACCTAAAAACCACTAGCAAACAAGTGAAATCTAATATAAACTCCATTGATTTGAGAGGATAAGAAGCACTTTTCAAGTGCTTTTCACGAATCCTAACTTGGGTTGCATGTACACCTTCTCAAGTCCTTAAGTACCGAGTCCTATATACAATATTTGGGCTACGCATATGCCTTCTTTGTGTCCTTCGACATTGAGGACCTTTTATAATACTTAAGAACTAAACAGGCTTTTGTTGAAATTTCAGAGTTTTTCAATTCGACCATCAAGCATCATGCTTATAAAACTTAAGATAACAAACAGTATGCTTTCGATCTCAAACTCAAGTATAAATCAAGTTCTAAACTCATGCTTGGAAAGTCATAGTTGCTCAACAAAACTTGTAAGAATATAAACTTTAGAGCATGCTTTACAAACATCCTTGAGCATAATGAAAACTTTGTGTAAAATAAAGTTTATTTTAAATAAAAATTGTCACTCACAACTTGTCATGGGCTCTTGATAGATTATAAGCTTCTCCTAACTCTTCTAGGTCTGAAATAGTATAATCTCCTCTGTTAGATTCCTTAGGACTCCCATCAAGGTATATCAAATAGGTCTTTAGCATTAGAGTTTAGCTTACTAGCGAGACCAAGCAACTAGCAAGACCAAGCCTCTAACCAGACCAAGCAAAACCAGAAAGGTCAGAACTAGTGAGACCAAGCAAACCCAGCGAGATCAGCAATAACGAGAGCAAGCAAAACCAACGAGATTGATGAGACTAGCGAGACTAGTAAGATCTGTGAGACAAATGTAGCTAGTAAGATTTAGCGAGACTTGTCTCGCTCCACACCCGCAGCGTTGTTGTCCTTACTAGCGAGACTAGTCTCACCCAAGCTTCACCCATCAGCCTCAAGGATACTGGCTTCACTTCCAACTGCTAAAAATAGTATTTCCATCATGAATTAGAATTTACTTCCTCTTACAAACTTTTAGATAATTGAGTTAACTAGCTTACCTCCAAATTTCAGGGTCTAACTTCTCTTCGTTCAACAGATAACTCAAAATTTCTCCACCCTGCTTCAGATTACTCGAAATGCCAAACTAGTCGTTTCTCCCTACAATTTCACTTGTTTCCCTTCACATTTAGTTCAAACATCCTTCACAAAAGTTATTAAGAAACGAGGCAACTTACTATCCTTCAAACATCACAACCTGTTCAGATTGCATGAATTCTAGACCAGCTTTAGTTTCTCTTCGATTTTTCACCAAGTTTCTCTTCAAATTCCGCTCCAATCCACCTAAATCCTCTTTTCTTCTACCTTTCAGTGCCTAGCTGAAGAACCATCACTCATTTCGGTTTGGAGGATGATGAATGTTGGAAAGGAAATGAAAATAGAAAATTGTTTTCCTCATTTCATTGTTAAGCCTCCACCACCTACTTGCACCCATTTTCTTTTCCCTTTTCTTTTTTACTACTAATAATACTAACAGTCCTTAATAGCCTCATTCCACCTTGGTTCAAATGGTGACAATCCTCTTAAATCTTTTACATCCTAATGAGCTTGTCAAAATAAATCCCAAACTTGGTATACCTCATAAAGATTTAAGATTAGACTTACCAAAAGTGCTATCGACTTAATCCACAAGCCTATCTTCCTCGACTTTCCTCCACTTCTCCTTTCAAGCTAAACAAGAAAATGTGAATAAGTCCACAACAATGTCACATACTTAAGTTAGGTGCTTAGAAATTAAAGTAGGGTTTACATATTCAATGTCATAAAAAAACATGTGACCCTTCTCAAGTCCTTAAGTATTGGGTTCCATATACAAAATTTAGGTTGCCCATATGCCTTCTCTGGTGTCCTTCGACATTGGGGACCATGTTTATATTCAGGCTGCCCATATGCCTTCTCTGTGTCCTTCAACATTGGGGATCTTTATTAATACTTTAAAAACTAAACATGCTTTTGAAAATAAATTACTAATAAACAAAAGCTTGTGAAATTTCAGAGTTTTTCACTATAGTCATCAAGCATCATGCTTATAAAACTTAAAATAATTCAAACAACATCCTTCAATCTCAACTCAAGCATAAATCAAGTTCTAAACTCATGTTTGGAAAGTCATAGTTACTCAACAAAACTTATAAGAATATAAACTTTAAAGCATGCTTACAAATATTCTTGAGCTTAATGAAAACATTGTGTAAAGTAAAGCTTATTTTGAAAAAAAAAAAAAATTGTCACTCACTACTTGTCCTGGGCTCTTAATGGGTTATAAGTCTTTCCTAGCTCATGTTTTCTATTGCTTTTTCTGTTTTTTAGGTAGCGAGCGAAATCGGGGTGCTTAACCTACACAACAACTCGTCTTGGCCTGCTACTAGTGTGTATACATCGTAAATATTTGTGTATAAGACTTGTGTTGTACATGTAGGGGGTTTAAGGAGTGGGAGCTTGTAACATTTGTTGTATTAAGTTTTCAGGATTGAAAGTCTATGTCTATATGCTAGCTTACCTAGAGTTTTGAGGTTGATGTGTACTTGTGAATTATAAACTATTTATTAGGTGCTTGGTCAAGTGTTGAGGATTGTACAGATTGACAGTAGATGTCGTAAGAGGGTCGATGTCTGCTGTCTTCACACATTTTCCTAGGTTAAGAGGGTAACAAGGGAGGGGGTGCGACAGTCTAGCTTAGGAAGTTTCTAACAGACTTGGAAGTTGTTCTCAATATGCCAATACCAATCATCTTATATTGTGATAATAATGGTGTTGTGGCTAACTCCAAGGAGCCTAGAAGCCACAAAAGAGGGGAACATATCAAGCCCAAATATCATCTCATTAGAGAGATAGTGCAACGAGGGGATGTGATAGTTACAAATATCGCTTTGGAACACAATGTTGTTGATTTGTTTACAAAAGGCTCTCACAAGTGTTTGAGGGTCACCTAGTGAGTTTGGGTCTACGAGATTTGCGTCATCTTATCTAGGGCAAGTGGGAGCGTTATAGGGATTTGTGTCCTAGTTTATTGTTGAATGGAATTGAATCCCAACGGAAGCGTGTGATCGCATTCTTGATTTCTTGAAAGAATTAAAAATACAAATAATTAAAAAAAAAAAGGTTAACCAACATACCTTTGTTGATCTATAATTTCAACAAAATTTTCTCCTCGAGTCGATAGTCTTCTCCTTGTAGTCTTCCTTTTTCAAGAGATCTTCATTGTTATGATTCTGACAAGGATCCAGTTTGTGGGAACTGATTCTTGAAATAATAGAGGGAATGAGAAGAAAAATTTTCTTAGAACTTTTCTAAGAAATTGGGAGAATTTCTAGAGGGAGAGTTTTAGAGTAATCGTAGAGATTATTCTTATAGAGTGTGTGTTCTATGAGGGCTCCCAAGGGCCCTATATATAAAAGTCTATAGGGTTCTCCTAATCCTATAAAATAACCCCTCTACAGAGATTCTAAATTAAATATTTAATAAAATCCAATATTAATAAATAGCTACCCAAATAATATCTCATATTAAATGGTTAAAAATATTTAAATCATATTTAAATATTTATCTTTTGTAGAATCTTTAATTTGAATCTCATCCACATTAAATAATTAATTATTTGAATTCAGTTCAAATTAATTAATTAATTCTTCATCCATTTATTTATATGGATTTCATCCAAATAAATAATTAATTATTTGAATCATATTCATATAAATTAATTCTCTATACAATAAAGTTATAGTTTGAATCTTATTCAAATAAACTTTATAATAAATCATGTTATTAATTGTATCTCATACAATTAATATTTTCCATCATAAATTTGGACATTTCAAATTTATGATTCAACATAGTTGATCCTTGTTGGTCTATGATGAGGTAGCAAAGGGACCTTATGGACATACAGATTATTATAAGTTCCAATGATCCAAGATTAATTAATTAAACTCTTTAATTGAATTAATTTTCATTCATTAACTACAGGGTAAACCACTATAGACCTATAGTTGAACTCTTATGCACTGTAGGACAAGTTGTGTCCATGGATATAATCAATATAAGCAGGTCGATCCTTCACGTGTTCATAATTACAACTATGTCAAATGTCTGTTTTACCCCTGTAATTACCACTTTTCCTTAAGTACCACGGATTTCTCTAATGAACAGGTTGCTTATGATCTAACCATAAACTAAGTCCCACTAGGACCAGTGAGAGGGTGGGGCCCTTTGTTCAAGAGTCGAAATAAGCACTTAAGGGAACTACTCATCTACTTACCATATCTGGGAAGGAGTGAATTTCATCTTGTGAAGTTATGTTTCCAACTCCCCATTTAGTCAAATCTCCAAAATGGTAGGCTTATTGAGTTGGCAACTCGGGTCACTCTCACCCATGCAAATCAAAGGATCGACCTCACAGACAGGAGTTCATAAGTCACTCAGGCTTAAGATCGAGTTGACATGATCATCCTATGAAATATTAATCTCATCAATTAACGGATTTACAAAGAGAGATTAAATATTTCGCAGTCCGATCTTATACAAACTCTTTGTATAGGATACCCCCACTCTCATGTCTCTACATGAACAGTTTGGATCAAATCATTTGTTACTATTACAAAGTGGATCGTATTCATAGTGTCACAAGGATAAGACATCCAACCTTATTCATATACTATAGACCTTTAGGTTATTTCTTAAACATGATCCACACGTAGGTCAATTACATACATGTTCAAGACTTAATGCAATAACCTTGGATTTTTTCGTTAATGAATAAATTAATATTATATAATTAATAATTAAATTAATTAACTAATCAATTACAAGGCTTTGTGGCACAAATCCCAACAATTGAATCATGTACTTTACTATTTTGTATTTGTATTGTACTTCACCCCACTAGTTTTAGGACAAGTGGGAGATTGTTGGGATTGGTGACCTAAATCTCGTGGGTCTTGTAGTTTGTAATTTATGTAAAGATAAATTACTTATTTAACAAAATAAAAGGCATTTTATTTGACATCTAGATTGCATTTTGCTCGATCCAATAAACTAAGATCCAAGGCTATTATATGTAGCTTAAAGAGTATGCAGTAGATATACAAGTGGATCTTGTCCAAGTAATAACCTAAAAGGTCTGTAGTATATGGACAAGGTAGGTTACCTTATCCTAGTGTCACTGTAGATATGACCTGCTTTGTAATTATTGCAAGAGTTGTAAGTGTTACAAACAATTTGATCCAAATCATTCATGTGGAAACATGTAAATGGGAGTATTGTGTATAAAATTTTTATATAAGAGCAGACCACGACATGATTAATCTCTTATTATAACATCGTTGATTAAAGAGATTAACTTTTCATTAGGATGGCCATAGGTAACTTGATCTCAATTTTGAATGAGTTATGGACTCCTGTCTATGAGGATAATCCTATGATTTGTATGGGTGAGAGTGGCCCATGTCACCGATGCAATAAGCCTGCCATTTTGAGGATTTGTCTGGTAGGGAGGTGGGAACATATCTACACAAGATGGAGTTCACTCCTTCTCGTCCTCAAGGAAAGTAGATAAATTGCTCTCTTTAAGTGTAGATTCTAGGTCTTGAGCAAAGGGGTCCTTCCTTCTCATTGGCTCGAGAAGGATTTGTTTATGATGGGACCATAAACAAGTTATTCAATAAAGGATTAGTGGGACCTAAGGAGAAAGAAGTAATTATAGAGGTAAAACGGTAATTTTGACCCAACTATAATTACAAACAATTTGTAAAGGGTTGATTTATTGATGACTGGTTATATCCATGGACACATAAATATATCTAACTATGAAGAGTGCAGTTGTGGGTCTTCAGTGGAGTGACCCACATTTAATGAATGTTAATTAAAGAGTTTAATTAATTTAATTTTGAATCATTGGAGCGTCTAATATGTAGGTCCATTAGGTCTCCTACTAGCTCACTATGGTTTAAATAAAGATCAATAATTTTAGAATAATTTGAATTGTCCAAATTATTTAAGGAAATTTTTTATTGATAAGGATTAATATAAAGTATAATGTATTATGATACATTGTAGTTAATTATAGATGTGATTTATAATTGAAACTATATAATATGAGATATTCTATAATTATAAATTAGATCCATATTATATTCATATTAAAACTATAGAGTAAAATTAATATGAATGAGATTCATATTAAAACTATAGATTAAGAGAAAGATATGCATTTTTTGTATGATTTAAATGCATTATAAATAAATATGATTATTATTTATTTAATTATATTAAATTTAATTTAATATATTTAATAGGTAATAATTAGGGATTAGGATTAGTGGGAGGGAGATATAACTCCCTTCCCTTTTGTGTTACGTGAGAGAACACAAAACAAAAGAAAGAGAGCCTGATAATTCTCCTTGACTCTCAAGTTCTCTCAAGATATAAAAAGTTTGGATGACCAAGACGAAAGTATAATAACATGACTTGATTTTCACTAGACGAGTACCTAGAACTCGAAGAGGACTTGGGATGATATAAATAAAATTGGAAGTAGACTCACACCTGTGGTCGAAAGATGAACTTGGAAGATATTTTTCTTAAGAAAAAATAAAGGTCACCCTATTGCTTAGCAGTGTCAATCACCTTTCCCAAATCGAACTCTTGAAATTCGTACAAGTGTAAATAAATAAAAAAAATTAGATATAGAATTCAAGTCACTCATGTATTTGGTTATTGACATCAAGTTACAACTCAATTTAGGTACATACAAAACATTGGAGAGTAAGAGATCATTTGATAATTTTATCGACCACATTCCTATAGCTAAAGATAGAGAACCATCTACTATTTAGACTGAGGAATGACCGAGGTGTGATTTAAACTGATGAAAAATACTAATGTCACCAATCATGTGATTTAACGCTGCTAAATCAGGAAGATAACTTATAGAAGATGTACCACTCTTGTCACACCCCCTCCCAGATTACCTACTTAACTTGAAAAGAGACGTGAGGACAGCACACATCACCCCTCTTGTGACGTATACCATCCATTTTTACAAGGTGATCCTATGAGTTCATAACATGCATATTGCTCCTTTTTGCATACAAAACCATAACATATAGAAAGTTATATATATCGATAATTCAAACTTTCAACTCATCCACAAGGTACTTATACAGAACCATATTTCAACTCCCAGCAAATGTACAACTAGGTCTACATGCCACCTATATAAGGTTATACATACATACAACTCTTCAAACAGGACAAATTTCTAAAAACTCGAAGCTTAAGCAGGGCGAGTTGGAGTAAGCAAATCACTAGGAACGTCCTTGCTACCTAGAGGGAGAAGAAAACTTGAAAACATAAGCTAACAGCCCAGTGAGTGACTAATTTTTAACAAACTAATTTTTAGTTCGAAAATTTTCAGGATTTAAACAAATCCCGACAGCATGAGTAAAACATAGAGTCATCTCATATTCATTGATTAAATCATGTTTAAATGCCCTTATCAAATCATACATGGTTTTTCATCAATTCATAAATAAAACAGTATGGTTACAATATTTTTCCTTAGTTGAGGCGGAGCAAAACTCAACACCCCAACGTCGAAAACAATAAGGCTCGATGCGGAGCAAAACTCAACGCACCAACATATAACCTCTATGTGCACATAGGAACATGGCGGGTTGCCCAAATACCTTCTCCATGTCCTTCAGTATTGGGTCCCAAGGAAACTCACATGCCTTCTCATGTCCATCAGCACTGAGTCTCCTCTAAAACATTTTCCTTTAAGGAAAGCAATACTTTATACAAACAGTTCATATGCAAATCTTTCATGAGAAAACAGGGCAATTCTTAAATCAATAACATTTCATAAACATACTTTTCAATACCGTTTAACAAAACATAAACTATGCTTTGTAAATTGATTGATCACAAAATCATAAATAAATTAGAAAACTAAACTAACATGTACAACGAAATCGTTGAAACAAGAAAAGTGTCACTCACAGCTCTTTCTAAGCCTTGAGTGGATTATACGCCTTCCCTATCTCCTCTTGGCCTAAAATAAACATTTTTCCTTACATTACGCTTCTTTTTACTTGATCGTTTAGTTTGCATAATTAAACTCAAATCATGATTCATCACCGAGCCTCCCCTTTTCCCAAAGTAAACATAATAAGCAAGATTACCAATGAAAATCCCACATTCCTAGCGAGATTAGGAGCGGAACTACCCAATAGGACAACGATACTAGCGACACTAGGATAAACGAGACTAGCGAGATTACCTGAGGAGCGAGACCTAGCGAGAGTTAGCGAGATTTATGAGACAAAAAGCTCCTCTGCACCACTAGCGAGATTTGTCTCGCTACTCACTCTCCAATTCTCAGCAACACCAGCTTCCTAACGACACCCGACAGCAGAGTTTCCTCATTTCCTTTTGTTCTCACTTCTGTCAATTGGAAGTCATATTTCCAGCCAGATTTAGAACTTCTTTCCTTTTACAAACTTGTAGGGAAATATGTTTTCTGACTTACCTCGTGGCTTAACTCGTCCTTGTTCGTCGGATATTGCAAGATTTCTCCGCGCTACACCAGATTGCATAGAAATTTCGTATCAGTAACTTCTAGCTAAAGGTTTACATGCTTCTATTCCATTTCTATTCCATTTCAACTCAGACATCCTTCACAAAAGTTGTTCAGAATTGAGTTAACTTACTAACCTTAAAATTTCAGCCTTAGACTCGATCTCCTCGATTTGTTCTACTCCAAACATTAGACACTGTCCAGTCTGTGCGTCCACAAACAACGTTCTGTTCCAGCTTAGATTTCAACACTAAAACGAGTAGGCTTCTATCCAAAATCCACAAGAACACCTTCTTCTACCTTCCCTTGTAGTTCGTCTGAAAAATAGAATCGACTTAAGCTCTCAAAAATGTCTAAAAATGATAAAATATTTAATTCACTTACCTATATATATACTGCCGACTTAACTCTCTTAGGCAAGCTAGTGCGTAGGATTCATTTTCTTAATTCAACGTAAGGCACTCAATGCAGCCTACCACCAACACTCTCAGCAGATAACCACCCTCAACGCATGGTGCCCTCAACGCCTCCTACCTTCAACGCTTACAACTCAATCAATTATACCCGTGTTCAACACATGGGGACCTTAACGCATGGCAACCTTACCAACGCATGGTAGGTCAAAAACATTTCTTTCCCCGCCAATGATCAACTTCTCTTCCAATGCAAGTGACTGCTTCAGCTCATAACTCTTCGTGATTTCACCTTCAACGCATGGCCACTCAAAAGAAAAATGTTCTCTTCTCTGCTTTCATCGATGCATAGTCTTGGCCAATGCTTAGCTCTTCCACTCTCGGCTACTTTTCCTCTAGCAACGCATAGCCACCATTTCACTTGCCTTCTCCCAACACTTAGTATTTTAAGCCAGTGCTTACAACTGTGCTTTGACATGATGAGAAAGACTGATCAATTGAGATTGAGCAACCCAACTGACGAAATCAAATAAAAACTTCTATTCTTAGCAACTTGATAGAACTCTTCCAAATGTACACAATAATTTATTTGGTTCAATGAGGATCAAATCAATTGTGACTGAAACCAAATGATACCCATGAAGCATAATTGATTTCAACCAAAATTTCGCCGAAACTTCAAAAAAAAAAAAAAAAACCTAAAAAATGTTGCTAAACGATGACAAATGCACAACAGATGGCCGACATCAATAATGGCGACGATTGAGACAATGGATGGCTAATGGCTACAAGAAATCCACAAAACTTACATGCTAGAGATGGAGGATGACACCGACGATGCTGGAGAACACAACCCACACAAAGGAAAAAATGAGGATGATTGCACGAATGCGATTGATGCAAGCAGATGGATGTGACTCCAGTCGAAGGCGTCAGAACATGGTCGCAAACGACTAGGTGGCATGCACGGTTGTTGATTTGAAGTATTATAAACCCGAATCAGAGAAGGCCTGGCCGTTGTCTGCGATCGATCGCTGGTGTACGTTAATGTCATCGGTGGGATTTAAGGTAACGGTGGCAGCTAGGGTTGTGCTGCGATGATGGCGATGGCAGGTTAGGGTTAGGGGTTTTGAATTTCTACGGTTTTATTTTATCTGCTCTAGTTCCATGATTATTTTGAAGAAATATTACATTTTCTCTTTTTTCTAAAAATGACTCAATAATGGGTAAATATAATACAAGAGAAATTCTGACTAAGGGAACTAATTATAAAAGGAAAAGACATTTAAAAATCATAATTAAAATAATAACTAAGACAACTATATATTACATAAATCTACAATTTCAAATACTTCAAACCATAGGAAAATTTGCAAGGCTCCCAAATGTAAACTTTCATAAACACATTAAATTGTTTTTTAGGATATTCAACTCTTTTAAGTTGACATAAGTATACAGCAAGATGCTACGTTTGAAATTATTTCCATTTTTCCTTGCAGGTAGCGCAAAGCGATTCTTTTCCTCTTCAGTCAATCACTTTATGGGATGAGTTGTTGGAAAATGTTATTTTGAAGTATTTTCCACCAAACAAGAATGCACAACTTTGAGGAGAAATCATTACTTTTAAATAGGGACCAAATGAAGGCTTAGATACAACTTAGGAGAAACTCAAGAAGCTTGTTAAAAAATGCCTACATCATAGATTGTCAGTCTGCCTCTTGATTAAGCATTTCTACAATGGGTTGACTCTAGCTTCCGAGACATTGGTCAACTCGTCAGCAAATGGATCTTTGTTAAAGAAGATAGTTAATCATGAAAATATATTATACATTTTGGTATCCGTATACAATATACACATATATAAATAAAGATAGATAGATATATAGAGGGGGAGAGAGAGATTTATAGTTATTTAACTATCTATTTAGTTGAAATGTTAATTAGTATATATCATAGTTTATATAATAACATTTATTTCACTATATAGATATCTTTACTTTGCTATTTTTATATGACAAACATTTGAACGGGACAGATTATTATGTGAATTATAATGACTCTAACAAGGAACCAAGGCTTGTGGGGGCCTCTTGAAAGATAAGAGAAAAGGGTTTGGATGATTCTTTGTAGAGAACTCTTCATTGCAATTCTTAGGTTTGCATCATCAACCTTCACCTCATAAAAATCCTATTTACAGTGACCTAAATAGGAAAACTCTAGTAATATATTTATATTTTAATATCTTATATTAAAATGCATATATTAAATTATTTGAATCAAATTAAAATATTTTAATTTTTCTAATATATAATAACTTTTTATTAAAATCTCATTAAATTAGATATATGTAACTTTATTTAATGTATATTGATATATTAATATTTTTATTTGATATTTTATGTATCAAATATGGTAAGTATATGGTTCGCACATTTAATATATCAAATATATTAAATATTAATTTGAACGTTTGAATTTTTTTTGTCTATAAAGTTGATCCTTAATTGTTTCTATGAGCTAGCAAAGGAAGCTGATGAACCTATAGAATATAAGCTCCAATGATCCAATGATCATCCTATGAAATATTAATTTTTTTGTATAGGATACTCCACTCACTCTTCCAAAAAAAAAAAAAAAAAAGTATATGTATAAGATACCCCACTCACATTTCTCCACATGAATGATTTGGATCAAATTATTTATAACAATTACAAAGTACGTCGAATCCATAGTGCCACCAAGATAAGACACCAAACTTTATCCCTATACTATGGACCCTTTAGGTTATTTCTTGAACATGATCCACTTGTATGTCAACGACATACTATTCAAAATTACATTTAATATGAGAGAATTTGACATAAAATTGAAATATAAAAAACATATTATGTCACACCCCCTCCCAGATTCCCTTTTAACCTAAGAGGGAGGGCAAGACTAAATGCTAAACTTGTTCCCTGTACACCTGTTTAACCAGTTATCTAGCAAGTAAATCATCCATACATTCATGTAACCTTGTTCGTCTAGAGTACCTAATAGACAGTTTATAACGTTCCTCACACAAATCAGCACAACTATAGCTCGTTTACACTGAAAACATATCAACATTACTTCACAATACTTACACACCAGAGTATCATGTACACAAACAGAGTCCACAACATTTCCTATAAAACATTACTCATCCTAAGCTACATGCTAAGCTATACATGATGTTTCCAAGTACTAGTGCTCCTCTAATGAATAACCTGTTTATGGTCCAACCATTAAACAGAAACCCCTATCGGGCCAGCGAGAGAGTAGGGTCCTTTGTTCAAGTCTCGGAGACACCACTTAAGAAAACACTTATCTACTTACCCTAAAAATGGGAATGATTGAATTCCATCTTGTATAATTATGTCCCCAGCTCCCCACTCAATCTTGTCCCCAAGATGGTAGGCATATTGAGTCGACAAACGGCCACTCTCACCCATACAAATCAAAGGACAATCCCTCATGGAAAGGAGTTCATAATATACTCAAGATGAAAACTAAGTTGCCTAGGTCATCTTATTGAAATAGAAACCTAACTAGTCAACGGAGTTACATCTAGTGATTGCTATTTCATGGTCCGGTCTTATGAAAACTCATTGCATAGGATATTCCCACTTGCATCTCACCTACAGGAACGTGTTAGATCATTGCGTTTGTATCAAATACAAAATGGGTCGTATCCGTAGTGTCACCAGGATAAGGTACCCAGCATTATCCCTATATTATAGACCCTTTAGACTGTATCTTGAACATGATGGATAAATGAGCATGCAGCAAAAGTTAATTTGGTCAATTAACACTCAAAGATGCTCAATTTAGAGGATTAAACATGCAATTAAGAAGAAAAACCAAAGTTTCAAGAACACTTATCCTTCAAGCTCCAAATTCTCCTTCCATTCTTGATGAATTTCAGCACCAATTGGTTGTAGACCACCACCAGAGTCTTTTCTACTATTCTCTAGGCTTAGATTGGATGGTGGAATCCAAATTTGTGGTGAACTTGAGAAAGAATGAAGGTTGGGAAGAAGATGAGCAATGGATGAAATTTTGCAAAATTAACCCTTAATTTCACAAAATTCTTAACCATTTTTATGTCAAAATCATCTCTATTTATTAAAGAATAACATGCAATCCAATTGCATCAAAATTTGAGAACACAAAATAGTTAATTTGTTGGTTAATTGTTAAGAAGACAACCAAGCTTCTAGCTTAGTTTGTGGGAAAATCCAATTTTCAAAAATCAATTTTAAAATCAATTTTCAATGAATTTCTAAAATTGAATTAAAATTAATTTTTAATTTAAAAAAATAATTAAATAATTAAATAAAAAATAATTTAATATTTAATTAATTAAATATTATTTTGATATTATTTTAATATTAAATAATAAAATAATATTATTTTTCCCACTTGTCCCGATTTTTCTAAAAAAAACCAATATGAATCCCGATTCATATGATTAATATTTTAAATCATATTTAAATATTATAATTAACTCTATTTGTACGTTTAATTTGTAATTAAACGTCGATATATCGTATATATCTGACTTTCATTCCTTAAGCCAAGATTTGAACAGTTCAAACTTATTCACCACATTATCTAAGATTTTAGTCCATTTATGAGCTAGTAGAGGGACCTAATGAACCTACAGATCATGAGCTCCAACGATCCAAGATTAACCGGCCAAACTCTTTAACCTAGTTAAGCAACATTCGTTAACTAACGGGACACTCCACTAAAGCCCATAGCTGCACTCTCCTCACTGTAGATATATTTGTGTCCATTTGATATAACCGTCATCGATAAGTCAATCCTTCACAGGTTGTTCATAACTTCAGGTAGGTCAAATACCGATTTACCTGTGAGTTACATCTTTTCTCCTTAAGTACCATCGTCCCTCTAATGAACAATTGATTTAGGATCTAATAACTAAATCCATTCCCTCTCGGGCCAGTGAGAGGATGGGGCCCCTTGTTCAAGTCCTGGGAATAACACTTAAGCGAACAACCTCTCTTCTATCCCTAAGTTGGGTAGGAGTGAATTCCGTCTTACAAATTCTATGTCCCCAACTATCTACCCAGTCTTATCCCTGAAATGGGAAGAATGTTGGGCAGCGCTATTGAGCTTACTCTTACCTATGCAAACCAAGGTATAATTCTGAATAAACAGTAGTTCATAGATAGCTCAAGATTCAGATTAAGTTATCTAGGTCATCGATAAGTGAAATTAATCAGTGTTAATTGTAAACGGTGTTAATACATAACAATGATTATTTCAAGGTCAGTCTTACACAATCCCATTATGTAGAATACCCCCGCTCACATGTCTCTACATGAGAAAATCAGAATCATTTCATTTATGACACTTTGCAACATTTGTAACAATCATGAAGCGAGTTGTATTCAGTAGTGTTTCTAGGAAGAAATACCAAACTTGATCCATGTACTATTGGGGCTACTTACTCAAACTTGATCCTGCTTATGTCTCCACATAAAGTCTAAGTACTCATGATAGTAGCCAAGGGTTCGTAGTTTAATTGGATTTAGAGTTAATAAATAATTAATTCACTTGAATAACTTCATATGTACTACAATTCACCTATTTACAAAAACTATGAGTTTTAGGACATACAACCCGACAGAACATTGATCTCCATATGTCCCCATATATAGTTCAAGACTCATAAAATACCCTAGGATGTTAGTTTATTGGATTTAGAGTTATTAAGACAAAACAAGCAAAAACAATCAATAACACTTATTTAACACATTAATAACTCTTTATTAATGATTTAATTACGGTAAAATTATTACATTTACAATCCACGAGTTTTAGGACATAAAACCCAACAAGCTCCCATTTGAACTAAAACTCTAATGGGTTGTACATAAAAAGAAGTGAGAATGGTAAGTATGTAAATACAATAAACTAAGGCATTCATATACCCATTATACATCTCCCACTTGCCTTAGATTACACAATGTATATATCTCGTAGACCTAGACTTTCTAGATGACCCTCGAACACTTTAGCTAAGAGAGCCTTCGTAAATGGATCAACAATGTTATGCTTTGAAGCAATTTTTGTGACAATCACATCTTCTCATGCATAATCTCCCTTATAAGGTGATACTTCCTCTCAATATGTTTTTCTCGTTTGTGGCCGCGAGGCTCTTTAGAGTTGGTTACTGCTCCACTATTGTCACAATATAACGTGATGGGCAATTCCATGTTTGGAACGATTTCCAAATCATTTAGGAACCTTCTAAGCTAGACTGCTTTCTTTGCTGCTTCACAAGCAGCTATATACTCAGCCTCCATAGTAGAGTCTGCAATGCATCCTTACTTGATGTTAAGCCATACTACAGCTCGTCCGTTTAAGGTGAACACTGATCCTAACGTGGATTTCCTAGAATCCTTGTCAGTTTGAAAATCAGAGTCGATGTATCCCGTAAGGATCAAATTCTTAGCTCCATCCACCAGCTTGTAGTCCCTCGTTCTCCTAAAATACTTGGGGATTTTCTTAACCACAGTCCAGTGGTCTAACCCTTGATTGGACTGGTACCTACTAACTATTCCCACTGCATAACAAATGTCTGGCCTAGAGTAGAGCATAACATACATTAAACTGCCCACAACTGGCATATGGAATACGTCTCATATCCTTAATTTCTTGAGGTGTCTTAGGACATTGTTCCTTAGACAAATAAACCCCGTGCCTAAAAGGTAATAAATCCTTCTTAGAGTTCTACATCGAATATCAAGTCAATATTTTAACGATATAAGTTGCTTGAGATAGGGCGAACGTTTTATTCTTGCGATCCCTAATGATTTGGATCTCAAGTACATAATGTGCCTCTCCTAAATCTTTCATTTGGAATTAGGTTACCAGCCAATTTTTAACATCAGTAAGATATCCTACATCGTTCCCAATGAGTAGGATGTCGTCCACATAAAGTACTAAGAAAGCTACTTTACTTTTGATAATTTTCTTTTATACACAAGGCTCATCAACATTTTGTTCAAAACCAAAAGATTTGGTCGCAGTATCAAACCTAATATTCTAAGATCTGGATGCTTGTTTCAACCCATAAATGGATTGATTTTAGCTTGCAAGCTTTTTGCTCCTGACCTTAGGCTATGAACCCCTCGGGTTGAGACATGAAGATACTCTCTTCAAGATTGCCATTCAGAAAAGTAGTTTTGACATCCATTTGCCAAATTTCATAGTCATAATATGAGGGTACGGATAAGAGAATTCTTATAGACTTAAGCATAGCAACAAGGGAAAAAGTTTGCTCATAGTCAACCCCTTCCCTTTAGGTGTACCATTTTGCTACAAGTCTAGCTTTGAAGGTCTATACCTTCCCAGCTACATCTCTCTTTCGTTTATAGATCCATTTACACCTTATGGGTTTTAACCCCTTCAGATAGTTCTACAAGTTCTCATATTGAATTGAAGTATATAGATTTCATTTTAAGATCCATGGCTTTGATCCTTTGATCCTTGTCTACATCATTCATTGCCTGTTTATAGGACAATGGATCCTCAACTCCATCGTCTAGCACGATGACCTAACAATTAAACCCAAGTAACGGTTAGGTTGTGATACAATCCTCCCACTGCGTCGAGGCATTCCCAACAATTGAGAAGGACGAAACTGACCTGAAGTACTGGCTCTTTCATTAACTATTGATGAAGGCCCAGTCTCATCAATAACTCTTGTTGATTCTTCAGTAGCTTCATTTAATACCATTTTGCTTCGTGGTTTATGATCTCTTATGTGGTCTTCTTCCAAGAATATAGCGTTTGTCGATATAAACACTTTGTTTTCTTATGAGTCAAAGAAGAGACCACCTCTCGTTTCCTTAGGATAACCAACAAATTGGCATAATCTTGAGCGAGGTTCCAATTTCTTAGGATTTGTCACTAGCACATGTAAGGGACAACCCCTGATTCTGAAGTAGCGTAAACTGGGTTTACGTCCCCTCCATAACTCGAAAGGCGTTTCAGAAACACTCTTCGAGGGAACATTGTTCAAGATATGAACTGCAGTCTCTATTGCATACCCCTAAAACGAGCTAGGCAATTGAGCATAACTCATCATAGAACGAACCATGTCTAACAAGGTTCTATTTCTCCTTTCTGATACATCGTTCTACTGAGGTGTACCAGGTGTTGAGAGTTAGGTTTGGATTCCATGTTCTATCAAATAGTCTTGAAATCTTAAATCCATGTACTCTCCACCTCGATCAGATCGAAGTGTTTTAATTGTTTTACCTAACATGTTTTCAACTTTTTCCTTATACTCCTTGAACTTTTTAAGTGCTTTAGACTTATGTTCCATTAAGTATAAGTAACCATACCTCAAATAATCATCTATAAAAGAGATGAAGTATTTATACCCTCTTCGAGCTTTTATATTCATTAGACCACAGAGATCCAAATGTATGAGTTCTAAAAGTTCTTTGGCTCTATAACCTTTTCTGCTAAAAGGTTTTTTAGTCATTTTGCCTTCAAGACAAGATTCAAATGGAGGTAATGAATTATCTTCTAACTCATTTAGAAGTTCATTCTTTACCAAAAATCTTCTGATCCTATCGAGATTCATGTGACCTAATCTCAAATGCCAAAGATAAGTACTATTGTTACTGGGAGAAATTCTTTGCCTTTTAGTTTGAGTATTAGCAGTTTTAAACATCAGATGATTTAAAGGTGTTTTTGCTCTAGTTGGTCTTAACCCTTGTTTTTCCCAACAGTGGGAGCCTTCCCATTTCCTCCTTTCTTTTTCTGAATCTTCTTAGAACCAGAAGATGGCAGAACAGACTTAGTTCTAGAGGATGAACTCTTGTGGAACTTCTTGAAATGGGCAACATTTGCCTCTCCATCGATCGGTCTCTTATTTTTCATAAGAGATTGATAAGTCTGTAACTCATTCAGGAGGGTTGTCATGGTGTACACAATTTTATTCATAACTACATTGCTGCGGAATTGGAGAAAGCTCTTCGGAAGAGATTTTAGAATAAAAGACACTTGACTCTGCTTGTCAATAACCGCGTTGTTCATTTCAACAACGTTGAATTAGACCATCAAGTCGAGCACATATTCTCTCACCGATTGGCCTTCTTTCATATGTGCATTATAAACGTACTTGAGGACCTCGTGCCGAATCTGTGAGGACGGTTGTCCAAATATTTCCTAGAGGGACTCTATTATCTGTCGTGCATTCATCATGGTCTCATGTTTCTTGTTGAGTACGTTAGACAGACTTGCTAAGATATAGACTTGGGCCTTGCCATTGGCCTTTGTCCAACAGTCATATGCATCCCTAACAAATTGGGATGCATTACGAGCGAGGATAGGAGGACACTCCTCGATTAAGACAAACCGTAGATCATCTATAACCAAAATCGTATTCAGGTTAGATTTCCACGTTGTGTAGTTTTCACTGGTTAGTTTTTCATTTTTTAAGCAATACGACGATTAAGGAAGACAGGCTGATATAATGAATAACTAATCGTTTTGGTTATCTTTGCCTTAACCCATTACACAAGCAAACAAAATTGTAAGTAATCCAATCAATTCAGCAAAAACAAGCAATCAAGGATACTCTAATAAATTATTGATTTAGTTTTTGCAAACGATGCTTTAGAGGTTTAGAGCAATAGCCACCGAAGGGTGATTAGTTACTCCTCCATTGGAATGAGACAATTCTCAGCTAATTATAATGTCAGAATAACTCATATTCCTATAGACATTAGCCACCATTGTTTGGTCAAGGATTCATTAACTCTTAACTCATCCCTATAAGTGTAACTCTCCCACTTTCAGATCTCAGAGGTATGCACCAACAAGCTCCGTTAGGAAAGACAATTATTGGTAATTAACCTAAGTAAACCTATTTTTTCCAGAAGTTCGCGGTGTTTCGAAACCTATGATCAGACCCTCTGAAAGGATGGTCACTCCAGGACGACACGCAGATAGATCATAAGAATCTTATGGTGCGACCTAGGGTTGGAGACCGAGGGATACATTGACACGCGTCCCGCTCCCACTTACTATAGACATTTTCCCACTCACCTTGTTATTGAACCATACAAACACTTTTTGAAGGGAGACTGCTCCCAGGGTTACACGTAGCCAAGTATGGATCTCACAGTGTGAATAATCAGGGACGTAAAAGCAAAACTTGATATAAACGTCTTGTTTTGTAATTTTCCTTCCATTAAAATGTCCTACCGTATCTTAGGGTTATTTAACTTAGATAAATTCGGCTAAGTCAAGCTATCTAAGTCTATGCCTATTATAACTCTTATAAAAGGTCTCTACACTAATGTTTTAGGTGAATTAAATCATTTAATTAACCTAGTGACAATGCATACTAATAGGCCTTAAGTTAATTCAACTCAAATTCCAATTCAGTTCCTAGTTAGGAGGTGTTCCATAAACTGTCAACTTAAATACCCCAATCTTGACAGAACTGAAGTGGTAGAGTTCCCTTATAACCTAAAGTCCTATTTGTCCTACTTAGTCATATTTTAAAACTATTTTAAAACAAAGTAAGAAAAATTTTTAATCTTATTAGAGTTAATGTGATCTTAGGTCTAAATTAATTTTAAACAATTTAAAACCAATTTCCTAAGATCTTATGTTTGCATGCAATTCTTAATTATTGGTTGACAGTTACTAATCATAAATTTTATAACTATTATGAATTTTAATGATTAGCCCTATAACATGTTTTCTATGGTTTAATTAATTAATAATCAAATTGTAGTTAATTAACCAACCATATTACATGCATTTCATGACATAAGATAACAATTATATTAATCTATGGATGTATCATGCTCAATGCAAATTGATTTTCATTTAAAATATAACACTTATATTAAATAAATCAATAATACATTAACAAAATATTAATAAATATAATTATTTATATTTATTTAATTAATGTCATACATCATACTTTTCCAATCTCATATATTTAATATATCAACATACATTAAATAACTTGTGAAATTATTATCATTGCATTAAAACCATATAATATAACATTTATAATATACTAAGATACATGAACATACTTATCCTATGGTGGGATTTTAATCTAAATGACATACTTTATGCAATATTCAATTTAATTTAAAACATACATCACAAGCATAATTAAATTAAATAAAGCAAAATTGACCAGCATATTTGACATATCGTAGAAATTAAAGAACAATAAAAATTACAATAATTTGACTTTCCAAGACATATCTTGGTCTTCAATTTCTTCTTTGACCAACAAAATTTAGGGTTTTAAACACCTAAATTCAATCCTTTAATATTTTAGCCACTCATGCTTTGATGAAATTTGCCAGATGCTTTTATGACGCACAAAAAATGACGCACAATAGAATTTCCAGATTTGAAAAAATTCTAGATTTTCCAGGTTTCAATATTTCGAAAAAACTAACTTTTTTTTCAAGAATTTACAACACTTTTACATAAAAAAGATTACAAGAAAACTCTAACCCTTTAGGGTTTTACAATTGATCTAATCAAAATTTTAAAATCTAATTCCTAAATGTGCCTAAACAATCAATTTTGCAAAACAATTAAAACACCACCATAAAAGAATTTTAATTCAAATAAAGAATCAAAAATTGACTCTATACAAATTGAAGGGAATTGAATCCCGGCGGAAGAGTATGATCGCGTTCTTTGATTTATTGAAAGAATTAAAAATACAAGAAGTAAAGAAAAGGTTAATCATCATACCTTTGCCAATCTATAATTCTCGAGCTGATAGTATTCTTCTTGTAGTCTTCCTTTTCTAAGAGATCTTCCTTACTATGACTCTAGCAAGAATCTGATTTGTGGGAACCACTTATTTGAAAGAATGGGAAGTAGAATTTTCTTAGAATTTTTATAAGAAAATTGGAAGAATTGGTAGAGGAAGATGTAAAGATTATTCTCTTAGAGAGTGTGTTCTATGAAGGCTCCCAAGGGCCCTATTTATAGAACTCTAAGGGTTACTTTTAATCCTATTAGGATAAACCGATTTTAAATCAAATATTTAATAATATCTAGTATTAATAAATATCTACCCAAAATAATATCTCATATTAAATGGTTTAAAGTATTTAAATCTTATTTAAATATTTATTTTCTGCAGAATCTTTGATTTGGATCTCATTCAAATTAAATAATTAATTATTTGAGTCTAATTCAAATCAATTAATGGATTCTCCCTTTATTTATTTTCTGTAAAATCTTTTTAATTTTGAATCTCACCAAATTAAATAATCAATTCACCCTTTATTTATTTATATGGATTTTATCCAAATAAATAATTAATTATTTGAATCATATACAAATAAATTAATTCTCCATATTATAAAGTTATAATTTGAATCACATTCACATAAAATTTATAATAAATCATGCAATTAATTGTACCCAATACAATTAATATTTTCCCTGATAACTTTGAACATTTTAAATTTTTCTTTCAACATAGTTGATCCTCGTTGGTCCGTAGTGAGCTAGCAAGGGGACCTTATGAACCTACAGATCAGAAGCTCCAGCGATATGAGATTAATCGGCTAAACTCATTAGCCACATTAATCAATATTCGTTAACTGTGGGTATACTCCACTAAAGACCCACCACTACACTTTTCTCACTGCAGATATATTTCTATGTCCATGGATATAGACCAATAATAGCAAATTAGTCATTCACAAGTGTTTGTAACATCAGCTGGGTCAAATTACCGTTGGGTTACTTCTAAATCCTTAAATACCAGTGCTTCTCTAATGAACAGCCTGTTTATGGTCCAACCGTTAGAAATCCCTCTCGAGTCAGTGAGAGGGGTAGGGCTCTTTGTTCAAGTCTCGGAGACACCACTTTTAAGGGAACACTTATCTACTTACCTTAAAAATGGGAATGAGTGAATTGCATCTTGTATAATCATGTCCCCAGCTCCCCACTCGGTCTTGTCCCCAAGATGGTAAGCATATTGAGTAGGCAAACGGCCACTCTCGCCCATACAAATAAAAGGACAATCCCTCATGGACAAGAGTTCATAATATACTCAAGATTAAGATTAAGTTGCCTAGGTCATCCTATTGAAATATAAACCTAACTAGTCAACGGAGTTAAATCTAGTGATTACTATTTCGTGGTTCGGTCTTATGCAAACTCATTGCATAGGATACCCTCACTCGCATGTCACCTACACGAACGTATTAGATCATTGCATTTGTATCAAATACAAAATGGGTCATATGTCACACCCCCTCCCAAGCTTACCTACATACCCTGAAAGGAGATGTGAGGACAGTATACATCACCCCTCTTGTGACACATACTATCCGTCCCTTCACGCACATTCTGAAACATATTAAATATCACATATGGAAAAGTATATATAAGCCAAAACGAAATTCTCTCAACTCTTTTACATGTCCTTACACAACCCATAGTTCAACCCTTAGTAATTGTACATACATATCTACATGCCACCTAATTAAGGTTTAACATACAACTACACTTCAACAAGTCGAATTATTCAGAGTCTCGAAGCTTAAGCAGGGCGAGCGGGAGTAGGCAAAGCACCAGAAACGTCCTTGCTACCTGGAAGGGAAAGAAAACATTGAAAACATGAGCTAAAGACCCAGTGAGTGACAATTTTAACAAACCATTTCAGTTCGGAAATCATCAGTAGTAAAACTATGCTCAACATTAAACATAAAACATGTAATCACTTCAAGTACATTGGTTATAATAAACTTAATTGCCCTTATCACCTCATACATGATTTTCAGTAAATCATAAGAAAACAGTTTAAGTGCAGTACTTTTCCCTTAGTTGAAGTGGAGCAAAACTCAACACCCCAACGTCGAAAGCATATAAGGCTCGATGCGGAGTAAGACTCAATGCACCAGCGTATAACCTCTATGTGCACATAGGAATATGGCGGGTTGCCCATGTACCTTCTCATGTCCTTGAGTACTAGGTCCCGGGGAAACTCACATGCCTTTTTAGCATTGAATCTCCTCTAAAACATTACATAGGCGGGTTGCCCAAGTACTGGGTCCCGGGGAAACTCACATGCCTTATTAGCATTGAGCCTCCTCTAAAACATTTTCCTTTTTAGAAATAACATTTCATACAAACCGTTCGTATATAAATCGTTCATACGAATACAGGGCAATTATTGTATCAATAACATCTCATAAACATGCTTTTCAATAGCTTTAAGAACATAACGTTTGTCTCATAAGCATTTAATCACAAATTCACATTTCATTGGAAAACTGAACTATCATGTTCAACAAAATAGTTTAAAAGTAAAAGAAGTGTCACTCACAACTCTTCTTAGGTCTTGAATGGATTATAAGCCTTTCCTATCTCTTCTTGGCCTGAAACAAAGATTTTCCCTTGTTATACTTCTTTTCCATTCACAAGAACATAAACAACAACTTATCATATGCTCAGTGCTTATAGCACATCATGTGGTTAAGCTTTCATTAGTTTATTCTCAAGCCTTAACTCTAAAGCTATAATTAAAAGTTGTCCCTTACCCTTCTGCTATACCTTGCTTTCCAAGAACACTTCACGTGCAGCTCACTTGCTTTTATATCAACACTTGAGCCTTAGTTTCTGCTTGACAAAGCTGACTGTTACAGCTTGATGTCTCTACTTAATCCCTGCTAAAAACGCATTTCCAGCCCAGCCCATATTAAGACTTCTTCTCTTTTACGAACTTGTAAAGAATTGAGTTCCACAGCTTACCTCAAAATTTCAGGGCTTAACTCTTTTTCGTTCTCCAGTTATGCCAAAATTACTCCGTGTTGCTCCGGATTGCATAGCAGTTCTGTAGTTGCTGCTTTTACCTAAAGATTCATGTGATTAACCTCAATTTCAGCTTAATCATCCTTCATAAGACTTGTTAGGAATTATGTTAACTTACTAACCTCAAAATTGCAGCCCCAAACTCGGCTTCCTTGATTCGTTCTACTCCAAACACTGCCCACTGTTCAGTCTGTGCGTGTGCAATCAATCCTCTGTTCCAGCTCGGATTTGAGCACCAAAACAGGTAGAATTTCGCCCAAAAACTATAAGAACACCTTCCTCTTCCTTTTCTGGTGGTTTCTCTGAAAGATGGAACTGACTTAAGTTCTCGAAATGTCTGAAAATAATTAAACTCACCTATATATATACTGTCGACTTATCCCTCACAAGTACCAAGATGATAATGCCGACTTACCCCTCACCGTAGGTTGGTGCTGGTCTTTCCTTCGACGCAAGGCACTCATGTCTATGTTCTCCTCCAACATCTTCAGCAACTAACCATTCTTGGCGCATAATGTTCTCGGCGCCTCCTACCTCCGACACATACAACATATTCATCCACATCACTAGCTTCATCGCGTCAAGACCATTCTGTCTTGGACGCAATATGACTTCAGCGCATGACTATCTTCGACGCATGGTGACTTCAATGCATGGCTGTCTTCGACGCATGGTGACTTCAACGCATGGTTCAAGCATATTTCTTTCCCCACCATCGATCACTTATCCTTCGATGTGCCGACTACTTCATCTCACAACCCTTTTTGATTCAATCAACAACGCATTGTTCCTCAAATAATTCAGCTTCCTGCTACTTTCACCAACGCATGGTCTTGGCCACCACTTAATTAAAATTTTACTCTACTTCTTGGCTACTTCTCCACTAGCAACGCATAGCCTCAATCACATTGCTCTCCCTAACACTTGGTTTTACATGATCTGATAGGTTGTTGCTCTTTTTCATAATGACACATGACAGCTGTTTGAGCATGCGTCTGTTTCTTCATCGACGCATGGTCTCAACGCATAGGCTCGACGCATGGTTTTCCACTTGTTCTCGCAGCAGCTTCGTCTCTTTGTACTTGGTTGTTTACACTTCTTTTCTTCTTAACCCTGCGTTAGGAACAGAAAAGCTCATCATTTTTCAGGCATTTTCTTTTGTAAGTAGTGCCAACGCATGGTGATACATTTTTCATCATTCAACTAAAAAAATCATGCGTTTAACTCCAAAGTTACTCTAATTAAATCAAATAATGACTATAATAACTTGTATTTCTACAAGTTATCACTATGCGTTGAGATGGCCTATGCGTTGAAGAATGTTATGAGTCGAACATAGAAAGTGGCCGAGAGGGCCATGCGGTAATCGACTATTCGGTGTTGAGCAATCAGTGGCATAGTAAGTTGAGACTATGCGTTGCCGAAGCCATGCACGGAAGGTTACATTGGAAAATTCCAGAAGGGGGATGATGTTAGAGCTGGTAAGTTGGTGATTTACACTGACATATAAAGGAGTGCATCGAATAATGAAAGCCTTTCGGGATATATTTTCGAACTCAGATTAACTCCATTTCGCAGACGAACACCGAGGAGAGGTAGAAGAAGGAGCTTATATCGAATTCGAATAGAAATTAAATCAGTTTCATGATGATTTTGAAGCTGGAACCAAAAGTTTGATTGTTATTGATAGTTTTGGACATCAATCGGTATTTGAAGGAAAGTGAACCGAGGACGTTGAAGCTGGAACTGAAATTTTGAGGTTAGTAAGTTACGTCAATTCTTAGCAACTTCCATGAAGGATGTTTAAGCTAAATCCGAGCAAAAATGAGTTAATCTCTAGGAAGAAGCCAGCGAAGTTGAACTGCTAAGCAAATCAAGGCAGCCAAAGTTATTTGAGAATAATTCTTAAGCGAAGACGAGTCATGGTCTGAAATTTTGAGGTAAGCTAGGAAATTCACTACTTTACAAGATCGTAGAAGAAGGGAATTTCTGATTTTGGCTGTAATATGGTTTTACCAGGATAAAGGAAGAGTTTGAAGGGAAAGAAGGAAAACTGTGATATCAAGTGTTGCTAGACAGTGGTATCGCTAAGGAGCTGGAGAGTGAGTAGCGGAACGGGTGTCGCTGATAAAAGCAAAGGAGCTTTGCGTCTCACAACTCTCGCTGAAGTCTCGCTAGGTTGGTAAGCACTTGAAAAGTGCTTTCTATTCTCTCAAATTAAGGGAGTTTATATTAGATTTCACTTGTTTGCTAGTGGTTTTCAGGTTAAAATGAGGAAAATTAGAAGAAAAGACTAAAAGATCAAAACCGAGCAAGAATACCACGAAAAAGAGCTGAAAAACCCAAAATGGCAGAAATTGGGGCAGCGCCGCGGCGCCAGTTTTCCTTCAATGAAAAATTGTTATTTTTGGTAAATTTTTGGGCGGCCAAACTCTATAAATCTGGGGGTTTCCAGCAGCCCTAGGCATCAAAATGAAATCAAGGAAGTGCAGACCTAAAGAGGCACAAAAAGGAGAGAATTGAGTGAGAGTTCAAAGAGTGAGTTAGTTGCAAGGAAGAGGAAAAGAGTTCGAGATAGTCGTGGTGCCCTTCGAATTCCGACGTGAGAGCCAAGGAGATCGTGACGATGCTACCTCAATCAAGAGTGGCTAAACTCTTTAGTTTTAGGGTTTTGATGATTTGTTTATGAAATTATTTTGATCTTGTAGACTTTCATGGTTTTGTTGGAATGATTATGCTTTTCATTGTTATTGTGTGTAATTCTTGTGGATTGGCCATCTTCACATGTTAAGTTAGATGTATGATTGAGAGATTGTGTGTTTAACTTGATCCATAACAATGAATTGTTGTTAATCTATCACGAGAGTAGTTAGGTTGACAATAAAAGTTGTTAAAGACTATTTTTAATGCCATGTAATTTTGTATTGGTTTTAAGAGATTAATAATCAATCGAGTTGCATGAGAAAGGGTTGTTTTTTAGAGAAAATAACTTGGAATTAAGTTTCTAGACTTAGGCATATGAATGACAATAAAATCCATGAAATCTATAATATTGCATGATGAAATAAACAAGGATTCATTACCCTAGAACTCTCTTTGACTCTTGTGTTTCTCACTTTAATATTTTCCTTATTTGATTTATATTTTCCACAGCTCATAATTTTCAAATTCATTCCTCAAATAAAATTGATTCAACTCTAGAATAGCTAAGTAACTTAAACCTTCACAATTGGATCTCCAGTGGAACGATATTCGGACTTAACCGTCTTATATTATAACTTGACCCGTACACTTGCGGTTAACACTCAAAGTGCGCATCAGTATCGCTCCTTAAGGTGATATCGCTAGTCTAGTTCACTCCGGTTTCGCTAGTATAGTACCCAGTAGTGTGAATTTCGCTAGTAGACCCGCTAGTAACATAGAGTATCGCTAGTTATTGATATGAATACCTAATGATTATGAAAAAGGAGTTCAAAGGAAACCTAATATGAGAAATGTGTTCTACAGGCCAAGAAGAGCTCGGAAAAGCATACAATCCACTCGGGGCTTAACACAACTTGTGAGTGACTCTCTAATTTATCCAAGGATCATCGTTAACAATATGCAAGTGAAAACGAGTATATTATGTGAATTCCTATATGTGTGTTATCTAAATGCAAACCACGGCCAAAGGACCCTATGTGAAGACCTATGGAGATATGATATATGATATACAGTGCCGAGGGACCATGAGTGAAGGCACTAGTGAAATTGATCGAGATAGTTTTCAAAGCTGAAGGACATTGTGAGAAGGCATATGGAAACCAGTATATGATGGCTCAGTGCTGAAGGACCATGAGTGAAGGCACTTGAGCAGTGAATTAATAATGAAACTCAGTGTTGAGGGACAATATGAAAAAGCACTTGAGAGTAGAAACGCCGAGGGACGAAATGTGAAGGCGTATGAATATATGAATGCTAGTAATTTAGTTATGAGGTTAATAGCGTTGAGCTCTGCTCCGCTGCTTATTAGATAAATATTTATGCTATCTTGTTAAATGGCACGAGTGACCCAGTAATCTATTCTAATAAGCTATATAGTAGTTTTATGATCAGCATTAATTCAAGGATTAAATTGTAATTGATAATTTAGTCACTCACTGGGCTTTAAGCTCACGCTTTCTTGTTTATTGTTGTTCATTTCAGGTAGCGAGCGAGTCTGGGACGCCTAGCCTACAGAAGATTCTCGTCTGGGCTTACATGGTTTTAGTTCTTTGGGATAGTTGTAAATACTCAATCTAAGTACATATTTGTCATATATGATCCTTGTGGCATAACGAGTGTGGGTTTGTACTGTATGCTGAACAAATACACTTGTATGATAAATTATGAGCCGAGAAACCTTATGTAAAACTTATGATTATCTAATGTTTCATCAGTATAAAAGTTTGTTCATTTGATCTGGAATTGAATTGTGTTTCAAGATGTAAAATGACGTGTATGTATATAGGTTGCACCTATTCCTAGGTTAGGAAGGTAATCTGGGAGGGGGTGTGACAATTTGGTATCAGAGCATAAGATTTTGGGCTGTGAGATCATGCATAGTAGGTAGGAACACGCAATCGTAAATTGATTACATACTATGTTATAGGAACATGCCCACAGGAACTAGACAAGGTAGGCGGGAAGGCGCCAAGACATCGCGTGCTACCGAAGAGGAGAGGCAAACGTCTGAAGGAGAATCTAGTAATCCTCAGGCAAGTATTAATATGGAAGAACAAATCTTTAGCAGAATAGCACAAAGATTGATAACCAGTATGGAATCAGCTCAGGGAGATCCTGAAAGGAAGTTTAGGATAGAACGGTTTAAAGCCTTGGGTGCCCAAGTGTTTGAAGGCACCACAGATCCTGCAGAAGCTGAAGCATGGTTAAATCAGATAGAGAAATGTTTCAGAGTTATGCATTGCCCGGAAGACAGAAAACTTGATTTAGCCACTTTCATGCTCCAGAAAGGGGTTGAAGATTGGTGGCGTTTGACTGAGCATCGGAACTTAAATGTGGGCTCTTTAACATGGGCAGACTTTAAGAAATCTTTTCAGGAAAAGTATTAACCTAAGTCTTATTGCGACGAGAAAAGGAAGGAATTTCTAAATCTAGTACAGGGGAATATGTCAGTTGCAGAATATGAGAAGAAATTCATCGAGCTTGCCAGGTATGCCCTGGCATTAGTAGCAGAAGAAGCAGATAAGTGCAAGGGTTTCAAGGAGGGTTTGCGTAGTGAAATCCGAACCCTAGTGACGGCAAGCACAGAATGGACTGATTTTCCAAAATTAGTAGAAGTAGCCATGAGAGTAGAGAAGAGTTTGGCGGGAGATGGAGCTGGCAGAGGTGGAGGTAGGACTGGGCATAACTATTACTCATCTCGGGAGCAGACTTACAGAGGTGAAGGACGACATTTTGCACCAGGAGTCTCTGGTAGAGGAAGGTTTAAAGTCCGATCTAGTGGTTCATTCTTTCCAGGGGGACCACAAGGAGGGAATTCACAAAGGGGACGTCGAAGGTTTCCTCAGATATCTGTACCTACAGAACAATCACAGTCCAGTCAACCCAATGAATATGGGGCTAGCTCAGCATAGAAACCATATTGTACTTCTTGTGGTAACCACCATTGGGGGCAGTGTTTTGCAGGGTCTGATGTTTATTTTAATTGCGGTCAATCAGGGCATTTCAAAAGAGATTGTCCTCAACCTAAGAAGGGAAGAGAAGCGACACAGAGAACTGTATCACAGACAGTAACCAGCCTAGACGAGAAATGGAAGCGGGAGAAGGAAGTAAAGAAGGTCGACAGAGAGGTTATGTACGGAGACCAAGACAGCAGGGACAAGTGTTTGCTGTGACACAGCAGGAGGCCGAGACGACACCAGATGTAGTCACGGGTATGCTTACTATTTGTTCTAAAAATGCGCATGTATTGATAGACTCAGGGGCTACCCATTCATTTGTCTCGTGAATTTACCCTGCTATCGTCATGCCTCTTTTCAGGTTAAGATGAAAGCTCAGAGGGGGTGTGACATGGTTACCCTTGGTTACATTGATTGTATTGCCTTAAAGAATTTAAATTGCATTTAGCCTCGTCAAATTCGATATTTGGAATACTTTCGAGTTTACTACTTCATTGTTAGTGTATACTTGCACTTGAACCATAATTATTCTTTAATTATCATTCATACACAATTTATCAATATACCCAATATAACATTCTTAATAAATTTAGTAGTAAGATACAATTCTTTTGTAATAAAAAGATAGTGGAACTAAGTTAAGCATGTACTCCGTTATTTTCGAAAAACAATTTGTATGAGTTTGTTGTATTCAAATAAATCAAATTTTGATCTAGTTGGTTATCAAATGTTGGATATTTATCTAATCCACACAAAACCTAAATCTCAAATAGGTTATCTATTTATATGTAAAGAAACTGCTATATTTTGGTGGTCTGTAAAGTCCATTACAACCACTTTCTCAAATCATACAGAAATTCTTGGAATTCATGAAGTGGTTGAGATCAATGATTCATCACGTTCATGGAACATTTGACTTATCTTCCAAAAAAGATTACCAACAATATTAGATGAAGACAATACATGTCAAGCTCAAATCAAATGAGGGTATATAAAAGGAGATAGACCAAAACATTATCTCACCATAACTCTTTTACATGCATGACCCTTGAAGAAAATGGTAACATCAGTGTTCAACAAATTTCTTCAAAAGGCAACTTAACAAACTTATTTACAAAGGCATTACCCACAACAATATTAAAAAAAGTTGAAGTACACCAGTGGAATGCGACGACTTAAAGAACTTAAGTGATGTATTCACGTGGGAAGTAAAAATATTGCACTTCTTCTCTCTTGACTATGGTTTTTCCCCTTGGGTATTCCTAGCAAGGTTTTTAATGAGTCAGTTATTAAAATATATAAAATAATAATTTTTTCTCCTTCACTAGGATCTTTTTCCAATTGAAACTTTTCCTAATAAAGTTTTGACAAGGTATTTATTTTATATAATATGAATATCTAAGAGAGAGTATTATAGATGTAATATTTAGTAGACATCCATAATCTACATTGGTTCCAAAATTTTATAATCCGCCCATTGAATTTCATCTTCTAACCTACACTCTTCCATGTCCTATAATAGCGTTCTATAGTGCTTTTGTAATGCACACCACAATTGAGTTCATTTGCTCTTTTTAATTTATATTCTACTCTTTTATGAAAGTTTGTTAACTTTGTTCTTATATTGTTCTTATTGTTCTTGTTATATATATATATATATATATATATATATATATATGATATGCCAAAGCGAGCTTAGTTTAGCAATTATTGACATAATTTTCCATCCTAGAAGTGGAAGATTTGAATCTCCAACCCCCTATTGTTGTACTTAAATTAAACTTGAAAACATGAATTGAAGCTTTTAAAATTGATATTATATTAAAGCAAAATCAAAGTAATTAAAACTAAATGAAAACTTTTAAGGAAAATTATCTTTAATAAAAAAATTGTTGAAAATATTGCTAAACAATAGCAAAATATCACATTCTATCTGCGATAGACCGCAAGATAGTAGTTTATTGTAAGTGAAATTTTGTTATATTTGTAAATATTTTTGCTCATTTTCTTATATTTGAAAACAATCCAACTTTTAAAACTATTAAAAAAATAGTCAACAAATAATAAAATAAAAAAATTATTTTAAATGATAAAACTAGTTAAAATATTTAAAAATAATAACAAAATATAACACTACAATAAACTACTATATATATATATATATAATAGTAAAATTTTGTTATATTTGTAAATATTTTGGTTTATTTTTCTATATTTGTAAACAATCCAATAAAATACTATAAAAATGGATAATTCCAACTTTCATTGAAATTGAGATATTGTAATTTGACCTCGAAAAAGGATAAGCAATGTAAAATTGAATTGTCTAAAATGCCAAAAGCCACGGGAGGCAAGGCCCCTCATTTATACTACTTTTTCCTTCATCATTAAGATGAACATCAGAAGAAATGGATGCGAAATTAACACCCAAAATCCCCGATATTATCATCTTCCATTGAAGCAAAGCAACCGCGTCCTTGAATTTCCCTTTTTACTTTTCTTTTTTTCTTTTCAATCTTTTCTCTTCGTCATTTTCCATCTTTTCATTTTGAATCCCACCCAGAATCTGACCGATAGAAACAAAAAACAAAACCAAAGTGGCTTTTTCTGCCACCGTTTCATCCTAAAAGAAGCTCCCAGATTCGAATACCCCTCTGATTCTTTGCTCTTTTTGATCCAAATTTTATAACCCATATCCTTTTTCTTCTTCATCTCTTCTTTTTGGCCATCAATGGCGTCTTTCTTTGCTAGATTCACTTCCTATTCCAATTCCAGTTCCAATTCCAATTCTAATTCCCATGTTCCATCTGCACCATCCGCTCCACCGGCACCGGAAACACAAGGCCATGAACATTCTCATGGAAATGCTTCCCCGTATTACTCGGAACAGCATCGGCCGCAGCCTTATGGGTCTAATTATGGTGGGGTTTCTTCATATGGGTCTTATGGTTTTCCTCCGGGGACCAGCCCTGAGGTAATTAGGAGCTTTCAAATGGTGGATAGGGATGGAAGTGGATTCATCGATGAAAATGAATTGCAGCAAGCCCTTTCTTCTGGCTACCAGAGGTTTAGTCTTAGGACCGTTCGTTTGCTCATTTTCTTGTTCAGAAATCCGGTTGATTCCTCCAGAATGGGTTAGTTTCTTGTTTCTTCTCTCCTTTAATCTCCTTGGTTTAATGTTGAAAATCGGTACAATCATGCTCGGTTGAAATCCTTCTTTCCAATTTAATTCTCTCCTGTTCGTTGCCTTTCTTGGATGATAAATGGGCTGTTTCGCTTCTTGGACCTCTCTTTCAAATTAAATGAAAATCATGTACATAAACTGTTGCCTCGTGGTTGAGTTTCTCGCCAGTTGAATAGGCAACGATTGGTTTTGTTTGACCTTTAAGAAACTAAGCTAATAGAATGTGAATAAAAGGAAATTGAAAATGAAAAACCATGTTTATTGTTAAATGTGAATATGAATGCACCTTCATCCTATTTGGATTCCTCAACTGGTTTTTGGCTACTTGTATTTTGCTTGTTTTTAACATTTATTCATTTCAAATATTGACTGTGTTTGCTGGTGCCTTTTACTTAACTTTGTGTTTCTGAATTGCCTGGTGCAGGGCCTAATGAGTTTACTGCTTTGTGGAACTGTCTTGGCCAATGGCGTGTAAGTAATGATGCTATTGTGTTGTTACCCTCTTTCTTGATCATTTTGCACTCGTAATTGATCCGTTTTCACTCTGACTTCTTACAAAAGATGATGGCAATGAAATTAGAACTTCTGACTTAAGGTAGATGATTGGTTTTAAATGTCACTATGAACTGTTGTATGGAAAGATAATTGTTGGTTATAATGCTGATCTATAACTTGGGATGGAACATTTGAATTAAAACCATAATAATATTAGATAACAGAAAAGTATTTTAGTTGATCCAAGTTGTTGAAGCCGTCCAATGTATGTGTAATATCCCTATAAAGGATTTTTAGAACTGATAATATCTTAGTTCAAAACACAATTTGTTCTGCGTTATGTTATTTCATTCAGAAAGGGAGGCTCTCTTGCTTCTATAGCTACTTGCAGAACAATATAGGAGCACATGCAACATGTATCACTTCTCTTCACTTTAAGTTGATGTTTTTTCTTTTTTTTCTCCTCTTTTCCAAAATTTAAGGATCTTTTTAGGACAATATTTATACAGTCGTGGGGAAAGAGGGTAGATAAGAAGAAAACAAAACAACAGAGCAACCTTTTAATCTGATAATTCAAAGTTGATTGGCAGTTTCATATAGAACATCCTTATAAGGACATTTCATGGTATATAGCACACGTTCTAATTTTATTTGCTTTTTTACTATTGGAAAATGTTCTTTTTTCCTTTTTGTGATTTATTTTTTAGGATAATTAGCTTGTGCCCTATGAAATTAAGTATGAATTCTACTAATTTGCAGGGCATGTTTGAGAGATATGATAGAGATAGAAGTGGGAGAATTGATGCATTGGAAATGAGGGATGCACTCTATGGTCTTGGCTATGCAGTTCCATCTTCAGTCCTTCAACTTTTAATTTCACTATATGATGATCGAAGTGGCCAACGAGTAGAATTTAATTTTGACAGTTTTGTTGAGTAAGTGTTTCTACATAGTTGAATACTTGGAGCTTTTTATATGCCAAAAGCTTTAGATACTCACATTTCTGGATTTGTCTGTTTTTGTTGCAGATGTGGCATGATAGTGAAGGTAAGATTGTAGACCTTTTACTCCCTATTTTTGAGAGACAAATTCCACTAATATTATCACGTTGACTCAACCATATAATATTATAGATAGATCTTGCCAATTTAATCGAGTGTGGCTTTCTACGTATGAACCAATGCCACCGAATACGTCTCCTTAAGTAAAACCACAAGCTTCTATTCAAGGCTATCAGATGTTTTAGTATCATACTCTTAGTAACAGCTCAACATGCTTTCAAATGTGATATCATCTCTAAACCAATGCTTGCAAAATTTCAGGGTTTGACTGAGAAGTTCAAGGAGAAGGATAGGCACTACACGGGTTCGGCGACGCTTACATATGAAGATTTCATGTCAACAATCCTCCCATTTATTGTGTCATATAGTTAAACCCTCAAAGGTGATAAATATCTCTTCACTTCTTGGATTTTGTGTAATATCATCGCTTCATTTGTTGTTTACTTGAATATGCTAGAAGCTGTACATTCAAGGGAAGCTGCTGCCAAAAGGTTTATGTTGGCATGGGAGAGTTTCCATATACAGAGATTTATTTGTATTTGTCTCTTCTGTTTTGATTCTGCTGAATAGAAATCTTGGTTTGTTGGTTTTTTAGATTATTTGTGACTGAATTTAATCAAGTTTTTGAACTTGTACTAGAAAGTGAAGGAATATACTGCCCATGGCTCATATTGAGGGAGTTCATGCTTTGTTCAATTTTCTTCTTTGTTAGTCGAGCTGAGCTCGGTTCTGTTCAGTTATTCGAGTTTATTTTTGTCCCCAAATTTCTAATTGTAGAAGTGTCACTTATAAGCTGCTTGAGTGGATTGTCAACTCCTCATTCTTCTAATCTATTTAGTATTTGTTGTGTTTGTTGTCAATTGTGTCCGTCATGAAAAGCTTAATACTGCTACTTATGAATGGTTAATTGTGCATATTCTAGTGGAAATTGAAAATGAGTAAATTAATCCAACCTGAAGTTTTAGAGGTAAAAAATGAATTTTCGTTTCTAAAAATATTTTTTTTTCCTTAGATTTAGAATGATTAGTGTAAAGATTAATAAGATAAATGTCAAAATTATTTTGAATAGTGTATTTTAAATTTTGAAAATAGAAAAGATGTTTATGATGCTAAGAATAGCAAACGTAGTATTAAAATAATTAATTCGAATTTCCTAAAGGAATCATGAAAAACTTCGACAATTTCTTGCTTTTAACTCAGAAACACAATAACAATAAAAATTGACTATATTTCTAATATAATTTGCTTAATTTCTAAAATCAAGGCTATGAATGCATGCTGATATTGTTTGACATGCTATTAAATATGATTTTAAACACGTGCTAGTTTTAATGCTAAATGACCCCCTGAAGGGAGAGTTGTGAATAGCCTTTAACTCGATTATTTTTTTATTACTTTAGATAATTGGTCTTCTCTTAAGTGAAAAAACTTTCGTACAATTAATATAAGAAATCCATCGTAGAATAAAACCTCAAAGAAGAATAAGATGGAACAAATTTTGCTTTCAACTTTTCAACACCAAGTTGGTATGAAAGCCTCACGAACATTGGATTGGACCTCATGACTGGAAAGTGTCTTCTAGTTGGGTTAGGGGCGCCGACACCCAACTCAACTCCCCAACTCCGGCAATTGAGAGCTCGATTCAAAGAAATTTGTGCAAGTATGGATGACATGCATTTGTTGATGGTAACGGTGGCACAGCAACTCAACAATTAGTCAACCATCAACTTCAGCAATGATTGGAAAACAAAGGAGATATCCGACAAGAGATTTAAGAACAAGATTCAATTCAAAGGGAAAGAAGAAACTAAAATGGAAACCGACTCAATTCATCAAAGATTTCAAGAAACATGCATGGAGGATCAAGATTCTGATTTTTCTTCTGATGAAGAAGAATTAATTAGGCAATATCTGAAAGAGAGACAGTTGATTAGGAGAAATCAGCACCAAGAGCAAGAAGATCCTCAACAGGATTACAAGATGAAGATTGACATGCCAACCTTTAGTGGGAAGTTAGATCTCGATTAGATAAAAAGTGTGGAATGCTTCTTTGAATATATGAATACACTAGAACATAAAAAGTAAAGCTAGTCACCTTTAAACTCAAATCAAGGGCTTCGACATGGTGGGATCAAATGTAAATGAATAGGCGTTTGATAGACAGAAGACCGACTAGAAGCTTGCCAAGAATGTTAAAATGGAGAAGAAACAAAAGATATTCCCAGCAAGAAGAAGCAATTGGGATAACAGACCAACACCTTTTCAAAGAAAGAACACTGAATCCAATAGGAAAAGTCAGACTAACAACCAAATGACTAGCAAAACAAAGGACGAGCTTCCACAAAAGGTAGCTCAAGGAGTCAAGATTCAAGAAAATTCAACCAAGAAAGGAGGTAGAAACAATACTTATCAAAGACCAAACTTGGAGAAATGCTTCCGTTGTGGACAACAAGAACAAGGGCATTTATCAAATGAATGCCCCAAAGAAGAAATATGGTAGTAGCAGAGGAAGGAGATCAACAAGATTTGGGGGAGGATGTTAGCGAGAACGTGGTTTCCTCAAACGAGTCAATGCTTTGAAATTAAAAACGGATTCACATCCTCAACCATACAACTACAAGATGGGATGGATAAAGAAGGTGGAGAGACTCGGATAAGTTCTACTTGCCCTATAACCCTTTCCATTGGTAATGTTTACATAGATCAAATTATTTACGATGTCCTTGGTATGAATGTTTGTCATGTCTTGTTACGACGACATTGACAATACGACCTCCAAACTATTCACAAGGGAAGAGATAACACTTACGAGTTCACTTGGATGAGATGCAAAGTTGTTCTTTTACCTTCCCGGGATGGGAAAACTACTAAAAAAAACTGATGAAGGAACATCAAAAAAGCAACTCTTCTCAATCATTCATAAAGAACCTTTAATTTCTAAGGAGGATGCATAAGTTTGGGTGCTTGAAGTCAATGGACACCCTATTGTTGATCCAGTGATTACAAAAAATATAGAAATTCAAAGACTTATAGAAGAATTCCCTCATCGAACAAAGCTCCAAGTGACCTTGCTCCTCTAAGATATATCCGACCTTCCATATTATCGTATGATCCCAAGGAATTATAGTATACTTCAAGAACAAGTTCAAGGGCTATTAGATAAAGGTCACATTTGGCCCCGCCTAATGTATATTGATGGTAGCTATCAATAAAATTACCATTAGATATAGATTTCCAATTCCTCGAATTGCAGATTTGTTAGATCAAGTTGGGCGATGAGTGAAAAACAAATAACCAAATAAGGATCAAGTCGGGAGATGAGTGGAAAACAACTTTCAAGACAAATGAGGGTTTATTCGAGTGACTAGTCATGTCATTTGGCTTGTATAACACACTAAGTACGTTCATGAGCTTAATGACATAGGTTTTCCATCCTTACTTGAATAAATTTTTGGTAGTTTATTTTGACGAACATCTTGGTATATAGTAAAGGACATGAAGAACACCTTTCTTGCTTGCATATTTTGTTCAAAGCTCTTTTGGATAATGGTTTATTTTATCCATTATTAAAAATGTTCTTTCTTTGACTTTAATAATGATGTACTAAAGATTTCATAAATAAGGATTCAAATTAAATCTACGAATAATTATGAATGTATTAGCACTTGTTGCTTGATAAAGTTGGTAGATCTTCTAATTTGGTATATTGAATGTATATGACTAACCGATCTACCAAATATAAAGTTGGTGATTTGATTGATTAAAAATCACTTGAAAAATATTATTTATTTATTTATTTTCTTTAAATTTAGAATCCTTATTGCTTTAATTTAGTGGTTTAACATGTTATGTTACTTGGATTTTATGAATTGAGCTTAAGGAGCAAGATATAGAGTTTTGAGCTAAAAACTGACCCAAAAAAGAAAAAAAAGTACAAAATGAACTCTAGAGTCATTTGTGAAAAGGAAAGGAATCAGTGGTAGAAAGATAAGGAAAGAGTGTTGCAACACTCCCCATGATGCTTTGGAAACCTAAGAGCTCAAAATAGGGCAACGTCGTGATGTGACAACCTTTTCTCCCCGTGTGTTGCTCAATGTTGCGGCCAACGTTGGCTGAAATTTTTCTTTAAATTTGAATGTTAGTTATGTGAAATGGCATCAAGTTTCTATGGAATTTTGCTGATCATCCACTCGATATCAGTGACAATAGATCGAACCATTTCTGCCCCTTGCCCTTGTTGAACGTGAGGTCATTGAATTTTATTGTTCATATTGTTTAGGACTATTTTCAAATATAGAAAAATGAACCAAAATATTTGCAAATATAGCAAAATTTTTACTGTTTATCCACAATAGACTGCAATAGACTTCTATTTGTGTCTATTTGTTACGATCTAAGATAGACTATGATATTTTTCTATTGTTTGCAAATATTTTTAACAGTTTTGTCATTTAAAATAATTTCCTTGCTTTGCCTAAATAAAATTAGTGGTTTTAGTAACAGTAGTCGAACAACTTACCAAGGGTTTGGTTGTATACATTTATTACTCAATGCATGTGTTTTCGTGTACCACCAATGTACCAAGATGTGGCAAACATAAGAGTAAAATTGAAATAATAAAAGACAAAAATCATATCTAATACTTTTATGGCTATATTTTAAATTTCAAAAAGGCATCAATGTTTAGATTGACTTATATTTTAAATTAAACATTCTAGCAAAATGACTTTTTTGTTACCCTTTAGAAATTGAAGTTCATATTTAAATTAAATCGAAGCCGGTCAATGGGTAAACCACCATTTGCTGTCGTCTTCTTTTGTTGGATGTGCACGGAGATTGCATTCCCATACATACCTAGGTAATTTCAAGTGCGCCTATTTAACTTTCTTTTTATTTATTTATTATTATTATTATTTAAAATAAAATAAAAAAATAAAAAAATAAAAAAAAAAAAAAAAAAACCTCTTATTTTCTTCAACAGTTCAATGCAAATATCCATTGACACCTCATATTTTATGAAAATATCAACAAAATAAAATAAAATATACCAAATTATTTTATTTGGAAGCCCCCCAAATCTGTTCCCATACATCTCTTTGAAAAAGACAGTCACCGCCTCATATAGAAAGGCTTCTCATCTTNTTAAAAAAAAAAAAAAAAAAAAAAAAAAAAAAAAAAAAAAAAAAAAACCTCTTATTTTCTTCAACAGTTCAATGCAAATATCCATTGACACCTCATATTTTATGAAAATATCAACAAAATAAAATAAAATATACCAAATTATTTTATTTGGAAGCCCCCCAAATCTGTTCCCATACATCTCTTTGAAAAAGACAGTCACCGCCTCATATAGAAAGGCTTCTCATCTTTCTCCCAATGACACCATTCAAAATTGAAAATCAAACTTATCAGAAAAGGGAAACAGAGGCCCAAGGAAGCTGACCTCATTCGATTCAATTCAGCACCATCAAAAATAATCTCTCGTAAAATCGGTAGGCCCCGCCAACAGGGAGGTTTCAAAGAAATAGAAATGGCGTGTGAGAAGCTGATGCCCCAACAGAAGGAATAAAGAAAAAGCAAATATGGAGAAAAAACCAAGTCCACAATTTCATATCACAATTCTCCAAACCCGTCCCTAGATGGCTACTTTTTGCTATTTCAAATTCAGCTGCTCGAATGATGTTCATACATGGCAACTTCAACTGAAGATCATCAGAAGTTAATGGATGGCAAGATTCACATGTAAAATTAGAGAGAAATGAATAATGGAGTCGGCCAGAATTCATCATGAAGAACAGAGGTTCTTGTTATGTTGGATATACCATTGGAGCAAAGAGAAGCAGACCTTACTGATTCCAGATTCTAACAGAATGAATTGAATGACCCTTCTCTCCATCTCAGTCCTTGAGTTTGTGAAATTCACAATTGGATATAAATGGAGCTGCAAAGAGTGGAAGAAGAAGAAGAAGAAGAAGAAGAAGAAGAAGAAGAAGCCTGTTCTTCTGGAGCTCAATATTATTTCAATACAAGACAGTGAGAAAGCTTTCTAATGAAATAATAATACTTTATTATTGTGTGAAACTACAAAAAAATCATATCCAATAAACCAAATCGATGATGGGATAGAAAGTAAATATACAATACAGCTGAAAGCGATCTGTATGGGCTCTCCTCCATAAGACTCCTCGTGCTATGAATAAGAATTTCTATCAATTACTCGGTATACCTCTACTGTGTCATTATTGATGGATGGTGAAGCTTTTAAGTGTAGATTTTGCAGGCTATGAATATAAGAAGCAAGCTGAAAACTGAGAAAACCTGCAAATAGATTATTCACAAATTAGATATTTATATGTTAAATCACATATCAACGGGTGATTTAACGTGATATCAGAGCAGGAAGTCCTATGTCATAGATAGATAAATGGTTCTTACATTCCTTTTGGACGATGAATACAACAACTCTGGGAGATACCCCTGCAATCCAATGTTATAAACTGGTGTGCCATCAGGATAGTAAAGACCATAGTTTCTCTCCGACGCTGGACCAGGCTTCAAATCCTCATTAAATAGAGCAAACACATAGATATCGATAGGAACCGATGGTTTTGCCGGGGTTCCTTGTCCACTCTCTATTCTTCTTAGCAAATTACCATTATACAACCCTGCATTCTCTGGTGTAGCACCAGCCTCATTCGGATCGCCCCGAGATGGCCAACCAGTCTCGGAAATTTGGACTGGGATATCTGTATGTCCCAAGGCTTTGATAGCAGCATAAACCGCATCAATTTGAGCATACAGCATATTGTCATAGTGCAAATTAGTAATGGGATCAGCTATCCCTTGGTTAGGCTGGAACAGCACATATTCTAGTGAAACTTGGCCAGGGTTATCCTTGTATGCAAAAAAAGGATATGCATTTATAAGAAAAGGTGACTTGACCATGGAGTGGAAATTGAGAATTGGCTGTATGTATTCAACGAGATCCGGCTTGAATGTCCCAGCCGACGGAGGGAAAGAGTTGCCTAATATGTTAAGAGAATGAGCTGTGGTAACAGAAACCTGCTTATCCAGCCCAAGATTAACAAGCGCATTATAAACAGATTGCATTGCAGGAAGAAGATTAGACCTTAATTGGGTATCATTAGAGTTGAAAACTTCATTGCCAACAGTGATGCAAGTAATTTGAGTCTGAGAGATATGTGTTTGAACATGCTGTTGAACCCAAGCTAGGGCTTTCTGAGGATCAGACATGTTCTGGAGATACTCATTACCAAGCCCTATAATGAAGTTCACATCACTCCTGGAGAATGCAAACAGGACATTAGGATCTGCATCGTACAGTTTTACTCTGCTGATGTTTAAACTTTGGAGAAGAATAGCTACGCGCGATGGAGACGGGAGATTATTAGCGATCTGGCCATAGTTAATTCCAATTCCAATGCTCAGAGTTCGAATTGCTGAACCTGAAGTGAAACACAGGCTGAATTAAAGCATAACCAAAATGTTGAGAATCAAAATTTTATCAAAAGAGGAACGAATATCACCGAGCTTAAAACAATTCAAATTGATACTTACAGATCATCTCAATTTCATAAATATTCGCTGGATAAAAGACAAAGAATATGCTACGGAACGGAGTTTCATCCATAACTAATTGCAAAGAAGAAAACAAAAGGAAAGAGAAACCGGAAAGAATTACAGTCCTCTGCAACTCACTGAATTAAAGAAACAAACACAGAATCCCACTTGAACTTTATGACACATTCACAACTCCCGTAACCAAAATTTCAACGTTATTTCTTGATTATCAAATTAAAATAAACAAGAAACTAGTTCCAAAGAATTTTCTGCAGTTTTTGAGCAGCAAAATAAACAAGATCCAAAAAGCAAACCTGAAAAAGTGAAAAGCATCAATAGAACGCGGAAAAGGCAGTGGAAGTTAGCCATCAAACACTCAAAAGATAAGGCCAAACCGACAAAACACCACCGCGCCGCCCGCGTACGCCTCCGGCACGGCCGCGAATCAGTAGATAGAAGAATCGCCGGCGAGAAAATGGGAGCTAAATTTCATACAAGTACGCGTTTTATAGTGAAAGCTGTCGCTCTTAGCCCGTTCGAGAGCCGGTGCAGCAGCAGCATCCAGACAGCTTTTATTTGAATTAATTATTCACTATATTTTTAAATAATATTATTTATTTATTTATTTATTTATTTATTTTATATTAATTAGAATTTGTGTTTAATTGGCTTAGCTATTCCTTACTATGTTTGCACGGATTAATCTCTTTTAATTTCATTTCACGTGGTGTATCTTTCTTTTTCAACATTCACATTCAACAAAAAAAAAAAAACATAGAGATGATGATTCCAACTTGAGTTGCGTTCAAATTAGATAATTATTTCTGTAATCTCATTTAAAATAAAAATTGTAATTAAATATCTCCTTTTAATGTTAATATGATAATATTCTTTTTATTATTATTTTTAAAGTTGTTGGAAATAGATTATCGCAAAACCAATTTTCCCCTCTTCCCTTCTTAATCTATTTTTAAATAATAAATTCATATATATATATATATATTTAACTTTTGGGCGCTTTCGAAATATTTTTTAGTTTAAACGCTTTTTAAGAAACTATATCCAATAAAAATATTTTTATGTCTTGCTTTTTTCTGATATTAAGGGTAAGTAACAAATTATTTGAGTTGTTTATAACAAAAATGATTATGCTACCTATGAATATATTTTCTTTTCTTAAGTTTTTTATTAATCACTTAAAAGTGATTTTTGAATAATCAATCTCGAGAGAGTTTTTTTTTTTTTTTTTTAATACCTTTTAAATTAATCTAAATTTTTATAAAGCACTTTTTACTTAAAAAAGTGATTTTTCTTAATCAAATATTTCTTTTATCATCTAAAATCATTCGAGAATGTAGAATAAATTCTACAAGATAATAGTTTCTTTTTCCAAATATAGTTATTCAATAACTAATTTTGTTTAAAATGTAATTTTCCAGAAGTTATCCCAGACACTTGTGGCCAACAATTCCACTTTAAACCTAACCATAATATACATTTTACTAAGGGTCGATATTTTGTACTTCTTTATTTAATATTTTTAAAGGTAATTATTTTAAATGACAATACTGTTATAAATAAATGTTACTATTTATAAGTGATAGACATCAATAGACTACTATCATCTATCACTATCTATTAATAATAGACGTTAATAAATGTCTACTATCATCAATCACTATCTATTAGTGATAGACACTCATAGATTTCTATCAGTGTCTATCGTTGTCTATCAATAATAGGACTTTTTGCTATATTTGAAAATAGTTTAATTCATTGTATTTGAAAACAATTCTATTTAGTATATATTTTTTTTATTAAAATTTTGAAATTGTCTAGTATAATTAGTAGTGATTTTTCTTTTTTTTAATGAAAGTTATCAGTATATTTATAAACAAAAATTTACTTATTAGAACCGTATTTATAGGAATGCTGAAATAGAATAAAATAAATAAATAAATAAATATATATATATATATATATATATATATTTATTTATATATATATATATAAATATATATATATANATATATATATATATATATATATATATATATATATATATATATATATATATATATATATATATATATATATATATATATATATATATATATATATATATATATATATATATATATATATCACCAAAAGAACTTTGGAGGATGGTGCTAATGTGGATACATCGTTTTTTAGAATGAGCTAATAGTATGGACTCTTAATTAAGAAAAGGATTTGTTAATAATGGTAGATCTTGGTAGATCTACAAATTATATGGGGTCAAATTATGGAAATAAAAAGTATATATAAATTTCAAACTTACGACTATATAATATAATTATGGTGTCAACTATGGAATAATCATGAAGACAAAAATAGAATATATATATATATATATATGTTATACATACATATATGAAAAAATCTTTAAGCTCTCTCACGAGAGGTGTGATTAAATAGAACTTTATGTTATTCCAACTATTTTTTAGTATTGAAGTGCAATAAAGAAAGGCGGATCTCATGACTTAAGGTAAGGTGATATTCATAAAAGATGAAAAAAATACAATAATACATAAAACAACATAAAAACAGATACAACTCAAGGAAAAATGTCCCAAGGAGAAGAGTCATCTATAATAGAAGCCTCAAGCCACTTAAAACAATTGATAATAAGAAAATAAGTGACAATGATAAAAACTGGAGGTAAAGGTTTTTAGATAAGATAGAAGAGTTGCAACCTTTCAAACTTCAAGGTCACTTAAAAGGACACAATGAATTTCAAAATCTAGATTCATCCACATTCTTAGTATTATAAGAATTTGCTTTCATATATTTGCATTTATGATAGATGGTTCATGTATGAAGTTGAAGAATTTTTTGTTGAACCTAAAGATTGTGTCTTTTCATAGTGACATTTCAATTAGTATAATTAGTGTCGTATTTTGGTTATTTGAGGATAAGTTGGAGTTGAAGTTGAATGAATTTATTATAGAGTTTAACCTCTTGAGCTTTTATGTTTTCTTTGTATTCTTGTGTTTAGTGCTTAGATCTTTTAATCTCGTTTAGTTAATTAAACTGTGGAGACTTCAAAATCTTGAAGATAGAAACAAGTTTTCCTTTCTTTTTTAATCTATAATTAATCTTTTAAGCCAAATCTGTTTAGACTTTTGGGGGGTTGAGTATCAATTAGTTAACGGAAGGTATTCTATTGTCGTGGTAGAGGCTTCACCTAAACTAAGGGGAGTTCTCAAACGTAATTGAGGTACTCTTTATCAACAACAGATGTTGGGAAAGCCATAAGGTGGCCCTATGGACAAAGATTATACTTTTCAAAATATGATACATGCATTACAGCACACGAGACCACTCTCCAAATCTTACACAGTAACTTATTGTTTGCACTCATCTAACCAATCCAATCAAGCTTTGAGTTTTGATGAGATATCGTATGGGAACATTTTCCCTACAACAACCCATCATCCCAAATAACCTTGCTAAAATAGCAACCAAGAATAAACGGTCATGAGTCTTCAACTTTGCTAGTTTAGAGAACACAGACGTTAGAGATATCAGGACACCACATGTTAAGACGATCACATGTTTGTAGTTGATTATGAACAACTAAAAGCGTGTCTAAAAACGTTACCTCCAAACCAAAGGAGCTTAGACCAAGGTACCACAAGATGCCTAAGACATAAGGACTTCTAGATACTAGCAACAGAAATACTCCAGAATGACAAGCGAATCAGGTCACACAATCCTCCCTCAACTACTGTAGACTGCACTTGCTCCAAGAGTTGATCCAGCTCTCTAGAATTATTTGGCTACGCGCAAGTCTTATTTGGAGAAGGAAATCAGATACTTTAGCATGAAGATAACTATTCACATCTAAAATAATCATTATATCAAACTATTGAAAGATAAGATTCCCTTCTAACCAAGAGTCGCACCAAAACCATCTTTGATGTTCTAGAACTCTCTATCAATATCTTTCATAAATCTAAAATCAAGGTGGTAGGATTTTGGTCTGTGACAAATTGAAAGGAGTAAATTCAGGGATTTTGTATGTACATTTTTATTTAGGAAACAACCTATTAAAACAATTTAGCGTATATTTGGAAATATATGACAACTAATGGTATTTTTTTCATTAAGATATATTTCAACTTGAATTGAAATTAAAATTATTATAAAAATGAATAGTTGTTTACATAGCATTATTCTTTCATTTGTTTTGAAATCCAAATTTTCTTAAAAAGAAAAAGAAAAAAAAAGTCGGACACAATTGCAGTTGTTGATTTTGTTTTCAAAAAATAAAAATAAAAAATAAAAAATAAAAAATAAAAAATAAAATAACAATGGGAAACATAGGGGCTAATATTCAATTCTTTTTAAATTCACATTAATGATTTTATTTTATTTTATTAAAATATCAAACATAAACATTGAATTCAAATAAAATGAAAAAAATGTGAATATAATTCTAAAATAATATAAATTATATATTATAGAAAATTGTTAAATGGTATTTAGATGCATTTTCAAATAAGTTATAAGTAACATTTATATCTTCTCAAAATCATTAAAATATAATTGTTTATATATTTAGTTTTCATTGGAAAAGAATAGAAGATTTATAAAATGCTATCGCATAACTTGCTACTGTCTTTGGTGGAAAAACTCAATTTTTTAAGATAAAGTAATTCACTCACAACAAAAATGAGTTTTGGCTCTAAAAAGTTGTCATTAACACATTTATTATATATCATGACATAATTTTCTATGACAATTTTTTATTGTCAATAAATGATAAAAAATTGAGTTTTTTTTATCAATTAAACTTTTATATCGACACTTATTTATAATCATTGAAGTTTAATCGATGACAAAATTTCAATACATAAATATACATTTCATGACATTTGTAAAATGTCAAAGAAATGCTTATGATGATAGATAAATATTTATTTCATACCTGTCATTAGATATATTTTCAACCATTTTTGACACAATATTGTACAAACATAAATATGAAACTTCATATATACACACATGCATATATACAATAAAATTTGGTAATGTTAATACAAGGAAACTAGTAACTAAACTTTGGTTAAGTTATTTACAAATAAATTAAATACAACTAAGTGTTGCAAAAAAAAAAAAAAGTGTTAGCACTATTAAAAAAAGAAACATATATAAATAACTTATTTAGTGGTTCTCTCGCTTCAATGGATCTGTCCAACACCTAGTGAAAAAAACAACATTCATTTCAGAACTCAATTCATACATCAATGTCAATAATAATTAATATTCAAAAGGTATACATTCTTAAAGTTCACAATATTCTTAACTCATAAAACATCAATCTTACTCAAAATATTGATATCAAAACCTACTTCCACAAAATAGGAATACTCACACCACTCTATTGGAAATAATATAGTCAAATGAAGTAAATGTTCAAAATATTAATGTCATCACATTTTTCATCTACTAACAACTCAATAAAAGTCTCATCCATGCCACATAGTCAAAACATAACACACAAAATACATAATACAAAACATTCATCATGTTCAAAGGAGATTTCTTATCTTGACAATGGTCTTAAAAATTTAGTTCGAACACTCTGAAACAACTGTAGAACTACAAAACCATGTATTAATAATTATATCTTCCTATTTTTCAAAAAACAAAATATATAGAAACACAATCTGGTTTACTTTGAAAAAAAAATTCAGCATTCATAAATTCTAACATTATATGCCTTACATTAAGGTGGTTATTCCTACGTGAGAAGGTAACTATCTTTTTAGTTCCTAAATTTTAAAGAATTTGTGTATTTGATCCATAAGTTTTTTAAAAATACTTTTTTAGTCCTTGAATTTTTTAGAATAAGTGTATTTGGTCCATAAATTTTCAAAATATACATTTTTAGTCCCCATATTTCTAAAACTTAAGGACTAAAAAGGTATGTTTTGAAAACTCAGTGACCAAATGCATATATTTTTCAAAATTTATGGACTAAGAAGGTATTTTTTCCAAAATAATAATAAACTAATTTTTTTCACAATAGCTAGATAAGGGATTGAACCTTTAATCTCTATATAGGAGAGAATTATACCAATTATTGTTAAGTTAAGCTCGTTTTGCAATAATAATAAATTATCTACCAATATTAAATGTTGGAGAAAATAATTCAAATAGTTTTTTTATTATTATATTTACGTGCATTTTCTAGTTACATCTTCTTTGAAAAAAAAATATAGAAATGTTTAAATAAAAAAAAAAATCTATTAAAAAACAAATGAATATTCAGAAAATCTGATAGTACATCTTCATCTGGTAAAATAGAATTTTGAAATCTCATTCTTCTAACATACTTCAATGTTTTTCTCTTGCTAACAGCACAGACTTTTACTTACCATTCTCTTTTGAAGGCTTTGGACCCTTTGTAAAAGGGAAAGAATAACTTTCTACCATCTGACTTTATGAAAAATGAAGTTTGCGAGAAGAAAAGAAAAAATTATGCATTTTTTTTTTTTTTTTTTTTATGGAAGGGAATCAACAATTGAAAAGCATTCAGAAAGTGTTTTATTAGACCTAGAATTTCATTAGTTTTATTGCTTAAATTGGGTTCGTTGATGTCTTTTATGTTTAACTATAGGAAATCGAGCATTTGGACTGAAACGAGCTAAAAAAGATGTAAAATGACAAAAAAAAAAAAGAAAAATACCCCTTATGAAAGTCAAAGGTTAACCTAGGGCAAAGAAGAGGGGTCAAAGTGATGGAAATAGGGCAAAAATGAGAGTGGACGGTGCGCTGCGACACTGCGGACAGTAGGCTGTTATTAGATCCACTGTTAGTAAATAGGTGATAACTTTTGAACTAATTGGCAGCTATTTTGGGCAAGTGACTACTCGTTTTTTTTCGTCCTCTGTCCATATACAGTATTAGTTTTAAGTTTTGAGTTTTGATTTGGAGAGGTTTGCTTTGGTTTTTTTAGCCTCCACCGGAAGTCGAATTCTAAGCGACATCTTGAGCTTTCAAAGGAGTGGATTGTTGGAGGGTGATCTTGTGCTTGAGGATGATAGTCAAAAGTCTGACTTGCATCTCTTTGCCTCTTTTGTCTTCTATTTCTTCGTATTTTGAATACAATGTGGATTTGTTTTTGTTTGTATGGTAGCCACGAGTTGCTAAGTGCATAGTCCTTAGGGTTTTTGATCTAGCTATGGATTGTTCAAAACTTTGTTGCTTGTTTCTTGGATTTGAACTATGCATAAATTATTTTAGCATACTTGTGTTTATTGCTTTCAAACAATTGGCCACTGTTTGGGATGATAATTACTTAATGTCTTGCTTGAGAGAGAGGATGTTAGATTACATCTAGCATGTCAAACTATTTTTCAATTATATATGCACAAAAGTGGTAGGAGATTAATAGAGATTAATAATGGAGAAACTTAGTGTTGTACCTAAATAATTAATTGCGTGAAATTTAATTAATGGTTAGGTATTAGAAAGGGTTGAGCTCGAAAGAAAATACATGGATAAAAGACCTCTAGTTTTATAGTTAGCTAACCAATCTAAGGCTCAAACAATTAATTTTGTTAATCCATTAACAAAGTCAGTACCCTTGGACAGTTGGGATTTATGCCTTAAATCATCGTAATTTATTAGTTTATTAATTTAATTATTGATTATGCAATATTATTTTATCCATTTAACTGGAAATATTTAAGGTCATTGCATGGAGTCTTGAATATGTATGTAGTTGACATACAGGTGGATCATGTTCATGTTCAAGAAATAACGTAAAATTCTATAGTATATGGATAAGGTTGGGTGTCTTATCCTGATCATACTATAGATATGACCGACTTTGTAATTGTTACAAAAGTTGTAAGTGTTAAAAATGATTTGATCCAAATCGTTCATGTGAAGACATGTGAGTAGAGGTATTCTGTATAATGAGTTTATATAAGACCGAACCATGAAATGATTAATATCTCTTTATAGCGCCGTTGTTGAAGATATTAATTTTTCATTAAGAATGACCATAGGTAACTCGATCAAAATTCTGAGTGAGTTATGAACTCTTGTCTATGAGAACAATCCTTTGATTTGTATGGGTAAGAGTGACATGTGTCTCCGACTCAATAAGCCTACTATTTTGGGGATTAGGGAAGAATGTTGTTGTGGGTCTTTAGTGAAATGACCCACAGTTAATGAATGTTAATTAAGTTAATTAAAGAGTTTAATTAATTTAATTTTGAATCATTGAAGCTTCTAATATATATGTCCATAAGGTCCCCTTGCTAGCTTAACATGGACCAACAAAGAAAATTCGAAGTGTTCAAATTATGGGGGAAAATATTAATCGTATTGGATACATTTAATTACATGATTTATTATAAATTTTATTTGAACAATATTCAAATTATAACCTTATAATATGGAGAATTAATTTATTTGAATATAGTTAAAATAATTCATTATGTATTTGGATGAAATCCATATAAATAAATAGATGGAGAGTTATTTAATTAATTTGAATTGGATCCAAATAATTAATTATTTAATTTGGATGTGATTCAAATTAAGGATTCTACATAAGATAAATCATTTAATATGAGATATTACTTGGTAGATATTTATTAATATTGGATATTATTAAATATTTAATTTAAAATCTCTACAGAGGAATTATCTCAATAGGATTAGGAGTACCCTATAAATAGGGTCCTTAGAAGTCCTCATAGAAGACAGACTCTAGAACATAATCTCTACAGTCATTCTGCATAGATTTCTTTCTCAAGAAAATTCTCCCAAATTTTAAGATAAGAGATTCTTCTACCATTCTTTCAAAAACGTTCCCACAAGTCGGATCATTGTTAAAGTCATAGCAAGGAAGATCTTGTGGAAAACGAATACTTCAAGGAGAACAAAGACTTCAAGGAGAAGACTATTGATTCGATGAGAAGTTTTTGTTGTAGGATCGGCAAAGGTATGTTGCTTAACCTTTTCTTCTAGTATTTTTTGTAACGACCCGACTTCCTAGGACTTAAACTAAGTCGTCACTATATGCATGCATATATTTAAAACGACTCATTTTCATAATTTTACAAAGAAATCAAAATAACTTTTTGATTAAAATAAATATCTTTTGCAAAATTCAAATAACTTAAAATCTTTGATTGGGGTACTCCTTGTACAATTTTAATAAAATAGGAAACTTGCATAAATTATATGACCGTGAGAATTTTAAAAGAAAAAAAGTTCTGGATCCAAATGACATGACCAAAATTCTTAAAGATGAAAACATGAAATCTCTTGTGCGGAAGCATCTGACTAGTCCCAATAGCAAGATCAAGGTTTTCTTTCATCATTCGCCGACGTATCCTTTCCTTTACCTGAAAAACATAACATGAAAAGAATGAGTACAAAATACACAATAAGTGACCCCTACTGGGCCTACTAGGTGAGGTTGTTATCCTTTTATCATGTGCACACGTGTACCCAACATAAGCATAGGCATAGGCATAGGCATAAGTAGCGAACCCGAAGGCACGTAGGGATCCCGAAAGTCACAGTCATAAACATAAACATAGGTGGTGATCCCGAGGGACACATGTCGTAATCATAATCATAATCATAATCAGTGTACCCAAAGGTACATGTAAATAGGGGTACAGGACATGATAAATAGGGTAACAATCACCGTGACATAGCAGTCATCACGAACATAATCAACCATCACTATCATAATCAACCAGAGTTTCCAGTCCATAGTAATAAGTTAATTAAACATCATACCCATGAACATAATAATCATAACCAGCCAATGCAATAATCCAGTCCATACAATAACTATAATTCAATCGATAAGTAACCATGAGCATCAACATAGACTCAGTAGTAAATCCCTTACCTGAGGATATGCCTAAAAATGACCACAGCCAAATCCAACCAAAACATCCAATTCCAAATTCCTAACCACTAGCTCTTCCAATCTCGGCCTTCTCCAAAGCCCTTTCGAAAACGGATCCAAAGTGCAATGGTCGTAGTCATCTTCCATACTTCAAACAATAGGTCCAACCAAAATGGACCTTTTAACCTGCTTGGATAGCTTGCTTCCGATTTTAAAATCCTTTGAAGCTTGAATCGAAAACTCAAACCCAAACCCAATGAGTAACAATAATTAAAATAAACACCAATGGGTATTCACGAAATTACAAGAAAATCAACGATACTTACCAAAACCGTCATGGTCTGACCAAATTTTGAAATTCCAGCATATCCCACGAAAAGGGATGAGGCTGGCAAAGCTGAATGGAGAAAGTAGTTGGGCGGTGGCTTGTAGATCAAAACCGAATGGAATCTAAGATTGGCTTAAATATATATATATATATATATATATTCTTCCTTAAATTCTCTTTCCTTTTCCTTTTCGAAGACCCTAAATATATATATATATATATATATATAATTTTCCTTTTCCTTTTCTTTTTCCCAAAACATATGCAACTTATTTAGTTTAATATTCCTCAAGCCATCAAATCAAATATTTTCCAATCACCACTTAATAATTTATTTAACCATCTCCTAATAAATCAATTTCCCAACTTAAATTCAACTTCAACTTATCCTTATATTTTCTTAAACTAATCAAGTTCTTAAATCTCACCCAATTTCAAATCTTCACGTTAAATCCAACTTTTAAATCTCTCCCAAATAAATTCAATTTTACATTAATTGAATCAATTCCAAATCTTTTATCATGATTACTTTAAATTGAATTATTTTCTCAACATAATCCAATTAAAGCTTCAAAATTCAAACAACTAACCAAATAATTCAAGATAATTAATTTTTTTAAAAAAAACAAATTACTTGAAAATTTGGGATGTCACATTTTTTGTATTTTTCATTCTTTCAATAAATCAAAGAACACAATCACACACTTCCGTCGGGATTCAACTTCCTGCATGGACATGTCTAACCTAATAAAACCAAAAATTAAGATAATATATAACATAAAATAAAATAAGATAAAATGAAATAGGAAAGCATTTGATCTTGCTTAGAATTAGAAAAATCTCATATCCTAGTCCTAGAAGATTTATGACAAATTATAGATCAAATCCCTGATAAATACACCATAATAATTCCATCAAAGGTAACTTAGAATTTCGAACTTCTTCTCTATTATCTAGCTCTCTTATTGACTTAGGCATCAAAACCCTTTTTCTTTGTTCTACAACTCCTCTTTCCCCAAATTCAAATTTATCATTGTTGTCACATGGAAGTTAAGTGCGCTCTCCCTTGACCAAAATTTGGCATCAACAGTTGGCTCCATCTATGGGGAAGAAAGTGTTCTACTAACCATCTACATACTTTACAAAGCATGAGTAAGAGGGACGAGAACCAAAATCGAATGAAGATAACTGACACAATGGCCAAGGGCAAGGTGACCAATGTTGGGGCCAAGAAGACCAAGTTGAACCAAAGATTCAAAGCAGACGCTGAGGCTCAAAATTATTGATGGAATGTAAATTTATGATCAAAATTTTACAAGGGGCTGATTGAGGCCGACCTTGAGCGCATAAAGTGTTTGAGGTCAAGGTCGAGGCTCAATCTTATCAATTAAAAGAAAATTTCTCTAAAAGGTTAAGGTTAAGGTCGAGGAGCATCATTGGAGACTAAAAATCATTTAGAACCTCGAAAGATGAAGAGACAACTGAAGACAAACACGCGAAGCTTCATCGAAGAAAAACCACAACTCGAGGTTGACAAGCCTAGGCTAAGGTCGAGGCTGACCTTTCGAGGTTGAGGCCGAGCTGATCAATTAGGTGTCAGGCCAATCTTATCTTAACGTCCTTGCAGGGGATATTCTTCCCTATCAAACAAAAAGAAGATTTACAAGGTATATGCTTCCCTATCAAATAAAAAGCAAATATAAGGAAATATGTTTCCCTATCAAACAAAAAGCAGATCTATAGAAGATATGCTTCCCTATCAAGCATCGAACACATCACAATGGTTCTTAAATCTTTGAGAAAGATGTCATCGAACATATGCAGAGAAGTTAAAATAAGAGCAAATCAAAATTTAAAGAGATTAAATGCAAAAGCATTCATGTTTAGAAGTAGAATAACAAATCAATTGTATTGCCGTCAATTTAACCAAAATTACTTAGGTTAAGATGGATTGAAAGAATCTTCACTAGGAAACATGATTTAAGAACCTATTGTCAAATTTTTCAATCCTATTCATGCAATATGTTAGTGCATTTGTTGCAATTTAAATTGATTATGTATGAAGTATTAGGGAAAGGCAATTGGAGCATAGAAAGTTCCATTAGAAGACAACTTTTTAGACACAACGTAGAGGTCTAATAGACAAAGGAATTGGAAGGAATCAACTTTTTCAAATATTGAAACATGGAAAATCAAATATTCAAAGCAAACAATTTAGAAGTTCTCTACAAGAATTATTCACAAAAAAACGTTATCATGGGAAACCAAATTGGGATTCGAACAATTTTTTAGTGAAATTATTTGGTGGAAACTGGTGGCTGGCCACCCACAGTTGAAACCAAAATGATCAAACCAATGAAGTTTAATTACGGCGCCAAAAATGATCAAATGGGAGAAATGGGAGCTTGAGCTAAAATATCCACACAAGAGTTGAAGAAACCTTCATCCTCTACAAGAAGGAAAGTTCCTCTAAAGATAGTGTTTCCATTAGTATATGCTTACCTGAAAGGTCATGTTGCAAAGTGAGATTCACCTTGAGAAACGATGAAACGATCCTGGAGGGAACCCTAGATGTGTAGGCTTCATTTCAAGCACACAACACCACATTTTCTAGATTTCTTTGATGTTTTCATCCTTCTATTTCTCTTTGTTATTTGATAGTTATGCTACATTATTGTACTTATGGTGTTAAATTCAATGAAGTATACTTATTTTTCGCTACTTATAATTTAATATCTTTGAGATGTTCGGTCTTGTGGATGCTTTACATGATAAAACTAAGGCAACCACATTGCACCATTCCCTCTTCTTCTATTTCTTTTATTGAAAAATCATGTCATCTTGTTGATTTGAACTAGCCATTTGAGTTACCATGCTTGTTGAATCTTGATATTGAGAATGTCAAATATAAATAGATCTTACAAAAGAATACAGAGACTAAGATTCTAGACATAGGATGTCATGTGATCTTATACTTAAGGCACACAATAGGACTAGGAGATTGCATGAGACTATCTAATATTTTATTATCCATAAAAATATAGGACTAGTTATTTAGGCTTCTAAGTGTACTTGAAAACAAGGTTGAATAGAAGTTTTTCTCGGTTCATAGAAGGAAGTCAATATATGTGATTGTAATGTGGCTGCAAAGTTTAAGGTAATTTATCCAAGGGTTGAAACTTGACTTGACTTTGTTATTTTCTATTATTGTTTATCTTCATTATTTGCAAAACAACCAAAAACCACTCATTTTTATTGGCCACTACTTAATTTACATCGAATAACGACTCTTTTTTGAAGAATTGGATTTCATAAATAGTCTTGTGGAAAAATGATACTTGGAATATTTCCATGTTATAGTGTATGTTTGCACCTGACTCTGAATATTCTTAATCACTTTTTAATTCATACATAATATGATTATCAATTTCTTGAAAGATCTATCACAAATATAGAAAATGAAAAATTGAATGGATAAAAAGGAAAAAGGCACGAAGGGTACAAAATATCAGAAAGAGAACTATTGTTAAAAGATATAAGGGCAAAGAGAGAATGTAAATAGAATATAATTTTTTGAAAAAACATGATAACCTTTTCAAAAATTTTTAAAATAGAAAAAAATAAACGTGACCCTTAAATTAATCACATTATATCAACTTGAACCTTAAATTTTCAATTTGATTAATTTTAAGCTTGATTTTCAATAGTATTGTAATTTTAACCTTGAACTTAAAAAAAGTGTTCAATCTTAACCATTTAAAATAATCTCACTCCAAGTACTGTTAAAAAAAACGTTACTGTTGCATGCATTTAATTAATATAGAACATATACGATTTGAAGTTGATAATTTTTTTTTAAAGAAAAACAATATTATAGCTTTATTATTATTATTATTATTATTTTAAATTTGTGAATTTTGTAAATATTACTCAATGCTTTATTGTGTATTGGTCAAATTTTTTTTGTGCAACACTTTATTTTATCGGTATGAATGAATTTATAAATAATTTTATAGTATTATTGTTATTTTGTTGAATTGAGTAGGTGAATTAACTTAAATTGAACTTGGTATTAAAATTCTAAACACTTATGCAATGTGATTAGAAATGTTGATGCCAAATTTTGGTCAAGGAAAAAAGTATCTAACCTCCACGTGCCATCAACGGTAAATTTGTAATTTTGGGAAGAGAGGACCTGCAAAGCAAAGAAAAAAGGCTCTGATGTCTAAGTCAGTAAGAGAACTAGATAATAAAAAAAGAAGTCAGAAATTCTAAGTTAACTTTGATGGAGTTATTATGGTGTATTTATAGGGAATTTGATCTAGGATTTACCACAAATCTACTAGGATTAGGATATGAGATTTTCCTAATCTTAAGCTAGATCAAATCTTTTTCTATTTCGTTTTATCTTATTTTATTTTATCTCATATTATCTTGATTTTTTGCTTTATTTGGTCGAACCAAAATTCACCCATAAGATTAGCCCCACTCCCAGGTTGGGTTTCGAGGTTTGGCTAACAACAATTATGAGTTAAACATTATGGATCTAATATGGGAGTATAATTGGTCTAACTTGTATTGCTTCAATGATCCTGTCAGTCGACTCTCAGCAAGGCTGAGCTTCTCATCAGTATTTATGTGAGGTGCCTATAGATTGACCCATCAAACCTATGAAGTTGATATTGGATACTTCTTTAAATCTCCTCAAAAAGATGAAAATTGATTTCTTTAAGATTTGTACACCGTCTCAACAAAGATGAAAATTGATTTCTGAGAGGTGAGGTAGCAATCTTGTCAGAAAGATGAAAATCAATTTCTTTAAGATTTGTGCACCTTCTCGATAAAGATGAAAAGTGATTTCTGAGAGGCAAGGTGGCAGTCTTGTCAGAAAGATGAAATTTGATTTCTTTATTTATGCATCGTCTCGGGAAAGATGAAAATCAATTTCTGAGAGATGATGTGGCAATCTTGTTAGAAAGATGTGATAGTCTTCAGAAAGATGAAAATCAATTTCTTTAAGATTTGTGCACCGTCTCAAGAAAGATGAAAATGATTTTTGAGTTGTGATGTGACTAGCAAATGGCCATCTTTGGAACGTGAGATTTTCTCTATAAAGATGAGAATCGATTTTTTAGAAATGATATGACTTCTATGTAGTTATTATTGGTTTCAGCTGTGGGTGGCCAACCCCCAGTTTTCACCAAATAATTCTACTAAAAAATTGTTTGAATCCCAATTAGGTTTCCCATGATAAATCTCATTGTGAATAATTCTTGTAGAGATCTTCGAAATTGTTTGCTTTGAATATTTGCTTTTTCATGTTTCGATATCTAAAAATGTTGATTCCTTCTAATTCCTTTGTCTATTAGACTTCTTCTATGTCGTGTTTGAAAAGTTGTCTTCTAATGAAACTTTCTATGCTCAAATTGTCTTTCCCCAATGCTTCCTCAATTTAAATTGTAACGAATGCATTAACTGATTACATAAATAAAATTAAAAATTTTTAACAGTGGGTTGTTAAATTATGTTTGCTAGTGAAGATTTTTTTCATTCGTCTTATCTGAGTAATGTTGGTGAAATTGACGGCAACAACATTTATTTATTATTCTACTTATGAACATGAATGTTTTTGCATTTAATCTCTTCAAATTTTGTTTGCTCTTACTTTAGCTTCTCTGCATTTGCTTAGTGACATCTTTCTCAATGATTCGAGAACCATTGCAATGTTTTCAATGCTTGATAGAGAAGCATATCTTTTATATATACTTTTTGTTTGATAGGGAAGCATATCCTTGTAAATCTGTTTTTTGTTTGATAGGAAAGCATATCCCCTATAGATTTGCCTTTTGTTTGATAGGGAAGCATATCCCCTATAAATCTACTTTTTGTTTGATACGGAAACATATCCTGTAAATCTAGTGTAAAAAGCAAGTTACACTAAGATAAGATCGACATGAAACCTAGTTAGTCGACTCGACCTTGGAAGGTTAACCTCAAGCTCGTCAATCTCGAGTTGTGGTCTTTCTTCAATCAAACTTCACATGTTTGTCTTTGGTTGGCTCCTCATCTTTCAAGGTTCTAATTGATTTTTAGTCTCCATTGACGCTTCTAAACCTCAACCTTAACCTTTTAGAGCAATTATCTTTTCATTGATAAGATTGAGCCTAGGCCTCAGTCTCGAACACTTTGGATTCACTCAACCATCTTGACGTTAGGCTAAGGTTGGCAGAGATCTCTAGCCCTTATGTGTTTTAGAGTCGGCCTCGATCAACCCCTTTTTAAATGTTGATTATAAATTTACGTTTCATTCACTACAAGAAAATTCACCTATGCCGACGAAAATCATGCCAACGCCATAAAAATTTGTCGACAAAACATGGCTCTACCAACGGTTTGAAGCCCCATCGGCAATAACACTCTCTATTGACGGTAAAAGTATAAACGTCGGCAAAGAGGGTCATTTGTCGACATTATTATATTTATCCGTTGGCAAAAAAAGGCATTTGCCAACGCTATTATATTTATCTGTTGGTAGATGAGGGTTTTTGTCGACGATTGATTATTGCCGTCGTCAAAAAGGGACTTTTGCCGACAGAAATCATGTCGACGCCATAAAAATTTGTGCCTCTTCGAACGGTGTATTTAGTGCCGTCGACATGGGGTTGGATTTGCAATGCCTTACTTATGGCGTCGGCAGTTCTAAAAATAAAAACACTTCTTTTTTCCCTTTCCCCTTCCATTTCGCCGAATCCTTTTCCCTTTAATTTGATTTCCCTTCCATCGATTTCCCTTTTCCCTCACCTTTGATTCACAGTTGTCGTCGCCTAGATCTCACCGTCGCCGCCCTAGATCTCGTTGCCGCTCCTCTCCTTCGTAGTTGATGCCGCTTCTCTCCTTCACAGTTGTCGCCGCCCTCTTTCCCCTCTCTCCCTTTCCTGCCTCTCCCTCACACATATTGAACTGCCACCCATGCCCTCCCTCACCCGCTGCCCATCCCTTGCCATCTCTCTCTCACCCACCACAAGTATGACTCCCTTGAAATTTTTGCATTTTTTTCTGTTGGATTTTTTTTTAATTTTTGAGTGGCCTATCATGAAACTATTATTGACATTTGTATTTTTTTTCTACACTTTGATGTGATTTAGTTGTTGGGTGTAGTTTTTGTTAGAAACTTTTTGTGTGATATATATTTTTGGTTGTTGAAATTTGCATACTTGGTGTTATTTACATTGAAAATTTTTATGCATTTCATTAGGGCTTGTAGTTAAATATTATCAATGACTCTTGTTGTATTTCTGTATGGTTAATTTGTAATTGAAATTTTAGATTCTTTTAAATGGGTGAATGTTGTTGTTTATAGATATTATTGTCGTGTGTATGTTGGACTTAAATTTTTGGTTAAATAATATTAAAGCTCAAATGTATGAATTTTAATATTAAGGAATTGTTCCTAATTTGTATAATTAGGAAGAAAAATTATAATAATTTCATCCTTTTAATTCTCACCAAAAGCAATAGATTTGTATATGTTAGTGAATATTAACGTTGATCTTTTGTGTAATTCTATAGGTTTAAGACTTTAAGACTATAGAAATTAAGAGTTTAGTTGAAAAGAATATCATTAAAAATTAATAAAGATTGGATTCAATTTCGAGACAAGCTCTCAATGGCTTATATGGAAGGAGTAAATCTGATTCCTTGGGAAAGCGAAGTCCCATGTTAATAACTTTGGAAAAACATGATGTCCATACAAAAATTGTATGAATACAGTGTGGGAATCATTAGATGGGGTTCGACGACATTTGTTCACATACAAACTGTCTCCCTCATATAGGCAATGGGTATCATGGGGAAGGAGTTAGTTTGTCGTCTAAATTAAATTAGACATCTCACTTAGTACAGAATGAAGGATTCAATAATGTAGAGTTTAATGATGTGGCAACTGAAGAAAATGAGATGTTAAATAAACGATTTACAAGGTCGAATCATCGATGAAGATTTAAATGAAGAAGATATCGAGATTGAGAGTGATAATTCAAGGATATTTGAGGATTTATTGGATGAAGCACATAATCAATTATACCCTGATTGTACAAAATACTCTTCATTGAACTTTTTGGTGAGATTAATGCACATTAAAGTTTTTAATGGTTGGAGTAACAAGTCATTTGATATGCTACTCGAATTGCTAAAGAACGCATTTCTAATTGGTGCATCTATATCTAGTTCATTTTATGAAGCTAAGAAGAAGTTACGTGACTGTATATTATATGGGAAAGAATTTTCTAATTGCCAAAAATGTCCAGTATGCAATGAGCCTTGGTATAAAATTAATGATAGAAAAGGTAATAAGATCCTACATAAAGTCCTACGCCACTTTTCGTTGATACCGAGGTTGAAATGATTGTTTGCATCAAGGCATGTTGCATCTGAAATGAGGTGGCATAAAGAAAAACGTGCTGTAACAGATGATATTTTAGGACATCCAGTTGATGGAGAAGGGTGAAAACATTTTGACCGTGAATTTTCTTAGTTTGCTTCAGACTCACGAGATGTTCGTTTAGGATTAGCTTCAGATGGGTTTAATCCACTTGCAAATATGAGTGCTTCATAAGTTTGTGGTCCATTGTGCTAATTCCTTATAATTTGCCACCATGGAAATGCATGAAAGAAACAAATTTCTTCATGTCTTTACTTATACCAGGACTAAAATCTCCCGGAAAGGAAATTGACATTTACTTGCAACCATTGATAGAGAAGTTGAAAGAATTATGGAATAATGATGTTCGCAATTTATGGATTCACTAGGAGAACCTTCAAAATAGGTATGAACTGCTATTTTTTAAAATTTGTGTATCATTTCTAATCTTTTAGGGAGTGCTTGCATATTGAGATTGTTTGAGGTTTGTTGCTATCCTGCAATTATGGTAGCAAGTGTAGTAGGTTAATATGTTAGGAAGTGCTTACATACACCTGATATGAAATTTGGTGCTATCCTGCAGTTATGGTAGTAAGTGTAATAGATATGTTAGGAAGTGTTTATATACACTATTGTTTGAGGTTTGTTGCTATCCTGTAGTTGTGGTAGCAAGTGTAATATATTAACATGTTAGGAAGTGTTTACATACAACATTGTTTGAGGTTTGTTGCTATCCTGCAGTTATGGTAGCAACTGTGATGCTCTTTGTATTAAATATGATGTGAGATATGTGATTGTTTATAAATTTAGATCTATGTTATTTAGATATCTTAAATATGGGGTGAAAGTAGCAATGAGATGTTTTATGGTTCATTTTATAAGTTTAGATCTATATATTGTTATTTTGTCTTAAATTTGGGTTAGGATGTTTTATGATTCATTTTATAAGTTTAGATCTATATGTGTTATTTTGTCCCATCAGGATTTCTATGGCCAAAACTTGTTAGATTTGTTGAAGATGGAATGGAAAGACTTCAGAGATGATTTTTTTTATTAGTTCAAAGAAGCGGTACTTCATGGGGAATTTGTATGGATGTCCTAAATATGGAGAGTAAGAGCAAGAGCGAGAGAGTGAGAGAGAGCAAGAAAGCGAAAGAGAGAGCAAACTCTTATCTCTCTCTCACACTTTCTTTCGCTCTCACTCTCTAAGATGTATTAAATTTGTGCTTGATACTTTTTCGTTATAATTATAATTAGTCTTTGACTTTTATTTTTGTTGTTTATTTTCCAAGACCAACTTTCAAGCAAGCTAGAAGCTAATCTTCATTTTTTCTTAATTTCTTTGTTTTGGGACCAAATTGCAAGCACGAATTTAGTATTTGGAACATTTAACTTTATTGTCAAACTTCTTTTATATATTTGGAACATTATGGAATATTGTAAGCAAACTTTTCTAATGACTTATATATTACTTTTACGAGAATATTGAATGGTTATTAGTATTTTGTATAATTTGTTTGTGTTTAGGTACAAACGAAAATAATAAACAAAGGATGTAGGTGGAAAAAATAATACAATTTCAATTAAAATTGGTATAAAGCAAGTATTTTGCCAAAAAAAAAAAAAAAGGCTTATGTCGATGCCACATTGTATTAGGAGGTGTCGACATTTCAAGGATATGTGACGGCAAATTGTAATCATCAGCATAGAAGAACTACCGCCACCAAGTATATGCCGTTGGCGTTGTGAGGATACACTGACGACGTTTTCATATCGTCGGCATCAAATAACTGTCGGCATATGCACCTTTTGCCGACGCATTTTGCTAGTGTCGGCATAGGTCCAACTTCACGACTGTCACTGGCAGTTCCCATCAATGTCGATGCTTCTTTTTTTTAGCACAACGTTGGATCTGCCGATGAACCTACACCGACAATGACCACCAACAGCTACATTGTGTCGGTATAGGCTACATCGACATATTTTTCAAGCTACACCGACGATTTTTGGTGTCGGCAAAAGACTTATTTCTTGTAGTTATTAATAATTTTGAGTCTCAGTGTCACCCTTGACTCTTTGCTTCAACTTGGTCTTCTTGGCCCTAACATTGGTTGCCTTGGCCTTTCCTCTTTGCCTCAACTTGGTCTCCTTGGCCTCGACCCTGATAGCCTGGGCAGCCTCGACCATGATCTCAGTTATCTTTGTCTGATTTGGTTATCGTCTCTCTTACTCATGCTTTGTAAGGTATATAGATTGTTAGTAGAGCACTTTCTTCCCCACAGATGTGAAGGGATTTAATCCCAATGCAGCAGCGTATAATTACTTAGGAAAAGAAAAACCTAATTGATTTTAAGAAAATAGGACTAAGCATATTGTAAAAGAGAATTTAGAAAATACCTTATAGACCGAAGTGCGATTCGTTTGTATTACTTGGAGTTTTCTGAAACAAAAACTCCAAGGCACAAAAACCACCGTTAAGCAACCCTACTATGACTCAAGGAGGATCAATGGAATGGTGAGATCTTTTCTTGTTCCAGAGAATTGAAGAATTTTGAGAAAAAGCTTAAAGAGAATTTTAGAGAGAAGGTAACATGACTTTTGTTGTGTCGTAGGTTTACTGTATCTCTGCATCATTATATAGAGATAAAACTAACCCTAATCCCTAAAATATTATTACTTATTAGATATAATTATATCAAATCAAATTTAATATAATATATATTATTAAATAAATAATAATCAATTAATTAATTAACAAATAAACATCAAATATTTATTCATAATGCATTTGAATCATGTAAAAATACATATCTCTCTCTTAAGCTATAATTTTAATATGAACCTCATTCATATTATACTCAGTAGTTTTAATATGAATCTAATTCATATTAAATTAACATTTAAATCTCATTGAAATAACAATCTCCCATATCATATAGTTTTAATTATAAATCACATTTATAATTAACTATATACTATAATGTATCATAACACATTATACTTTATATTAATCCTTATTAATATGAAATTTCCTTAAATAATTAGAACCATTCAAATTATTCTATAATTAATTGATCCTTGTTTTGCCCTTAGTAAGCTAGTAGAGGGACCTAATAGACCTACAAATTAGATGCTCCAATGATTTGAAATTAAATTAATTAAACTCCTTAATTAACTATGGGTTACTCCACTAAAGACTCACAGCTACACTCTTTGCACTGTAGATATACTTCTGTGTTCATGGATATGGCCAGTCATCAATAAGTCAACTCTTCATAAATTGCTTGTAATTACAACTGAGTCAAAATTTCCGTTTTATTCATGTAATTACTCCGCTTTCTACTAAAGTCTCACTAATCCTTTAATGAACAACATGTTTATGGTACTACCATAAACAAATCCCTCTTGGGTCAATGAGAGGGAGGGACCCCTTGTTCAAGGCTTGGATTCAACATTTAAGAGAGCAATTTATCTACTTTCCCTAAGGATGGGAATGAGTGAAGAGTGAATTCCATCTTGTGTAGTTATGTTCCTAACTCCCTACTCGGACAAATCCCCAAAATGCTAGGCTTATTGAGTCGGCAACACGGGCTACTTTCACTCATACAAATTAAATAATTACACTCATAGACAAGAGTCCACAACTTAGGATTTAGATCGAGTTACCTATGACCATCCTAAAGAAAAGTTAATCTCTTCAATTAATGGGGTTATAGAAAAAAAGATTAATCATTTCGTGATCCGATCTTATATAAATTCTTTATATAGGATACCCCGCTTACATGTCTCCACATGAATTTATAACCCTTGTAAAAATTACAAAGTGGATCGTACCCATACTGTCATAAGGATGAGGTACCCAACCTTATCCATATAGTGCATATCTTATATGAACAAGATCCACTTATATGTCTGCTACATATTCAACCTACATATAATAACCTTGAATCTTAGTTTATTAGATAGAGTAAAATGCAATCTAAATGTCAAACAAAATGCCTCTTATTTTATTAAAAAATAATTTGTATTTACATAAATTACAAATTACGAGATCCACAAGATTTAGGACACCAATCTCAACAAGACAGCGCCAATTGTTGATACCAAATTTTGGTCAAGGGAAAACGAACGTGACCTCCATGTACCATCAATAGTAAATTTGTAATTTAGGAAAAAGAAAACCTACAAAACAAATAAAAAAGGCTCTAATGCCTAAGTAAGAAAACTTAATAATAGAGAAGAAGTTAAAAGTTCTAAATTACCTTCGATGGTGCCATTGAAGTGTATTTATAGGAGATTTGATTTAGGATTTATTTTAAATCTACTAGATTAGGATATGAGATTTTCCTAATCCTAAACCAGATCAAATCTTTTCCTATTTCTTTTTATATTATTTTATTTTATCTTATATTATCTTGATTTTTATTTTTATTTGGTCAGACCAAAATTCACCTATAACAAGAAAAAATATAACTTAATGGTTTTTATTAATTTTTATATCCTTGACAATGCATGGTAGCTATTAATAACATATATCAAATTAGTAACAAATGGCTATATGGAGGCAACTTGAAGTATCGGTGACTTCTTTTTAAGTCCAAGGTCAGGGTCAGCGACCCACTCAATCATTGTGTGTGTATTACACAATGATTAATGAATATTATTAATGAAATTAAACAAGGCACGATTTTTTTTATTACTATTTTCTATTTTATTTAATGGGATCCAACATAAATATTGAATCGTTGTTCAATCACGAGTCAATATCCTTTTAACATTAATATGGAATATGTATCTATTTTATTTTTGTAAAATAAATAATATGAAATTATAGAAGGTTAGAAACCCATCCATTTATATTTAAAAGACAAAGACTTCCATATGTACATTAAAGACTAAAGCATGTATTTAGTTAACACACTCAAAAAGTATGCCAACCTTTATTTGATTAGAGTATTGTTTGTTGGAAATCTTTTTAATATTATCTTGCTATTTATTACTCTTATTTATAATTTGACATGTGCTATTAAATGATGTATTAATTTTATCTTATATATTTTATATTATTTTTAAATACTAATATCATGGCAAATCAAGAATGATGATAGTATATAAAATTATTTGTACTACGATAATATTGAATTTTTTTTTTTTTTTTTTTGTGGCAAAAGTACCTAAATTAGGTTTAGGCTCCTTCTAAAACGATAATTTGAAAAGTACTTAATTCAAGTTTTAAATTTTTTGTTTTTTATTTTTCAATTCAAAGTCTAATAGATTTCTAATTTATTAGATTCCCTTCCAAGTTGAAGGATATGTATTAGATAGAAAAATGAAAGTTCAGTGACTTCATAAAAATTTACAATTTAATTAATTTAACATCCAAATATATAATTGATATCAATATATATCAAAATATTGAAAATTATATATCTATATATAGCCTCTTGACATAAAGTTCTTAATTCGCACTTGTGCACATGTATATCACATAAATATAATTAATAACCACTACGTACTAAAAAAATTAATAACCACGACTTACTCAATTGATTAAGACATAGATTTTGTTTAAATTCTCAATTTTGTGTTTTCTTGTTGGAAAAGAAATAACTAAAATTAAATTAGACATGATATGTATTACGAATTTAGATTTGATTTGTTAATTGATAATCAGAAATGCAAAAATCATTCATAAAGACAAAATATTTTGGGTGGTATAAAGGATTTATAAACAAGGTTTTATAGATGGGTGGTCAGTGGTAACAGCTCTTAGAAGGTGGACAAAATAATAATAATAAATATTTTAAAAAAAAGTTGCTTTCTGGGCTTCTTCCAATTCCATCATCATTTTTCTTTTTTTATTTTTTATTAGAAAGATTCCAAAAACCTGACACCTGTCAATGTCCATCTTCTCCTGTTTATTAATATTATTCAGATTTCATGTTCACAGAAGATCTTCGAAAAAAAGGATTGGGAAGGAAAAAACAAACGTTTCAATATTTTTCCTTTTCTTTTTCTGAAAGGAAAATTTGTTGGCTTATAAATTTTAGAGAACTTTCAAAAAGAAAAAAAAAAGAATTTGTTAACTTTGAAACTTTTTATTTTACTAGTAATCAAACATGTGCGATGCATGTTAAATAAATTAGTTTTAATTTAAATTATAAGGTAGTATAAAATTATAATATAATTTTATTTTATAAAAAGCAGATATAGAAAAAAACATAACTAATTTAGAACATAACTTTGGTTTTTATATTACATTTTGAATCTTTTTCTACTTTTTTTAAGAAAAAAGAAAGAAAAAATAGATATCTTCCAATAAATAAATATATATATATATATATATATATATATATTTTTGCTTCAATCTTCCAAACGTATAAATCATGAATATAAATATGGAATACAAATATTGAAATTGAAGCTTAGCAACAAAGAAATAATATATTAAATATAAAAATATATTGAATATTTATTATAATTATAAAATTAAAGATTTTTAATCCCTAATAGATAATAAAATAATCAAAACAATTTTGAAAAAAAAGTACTAAATATGGTAGTTTCATTTAACAAATTTTGTAAAGAAAATCACGTAGATTTGATATTGCATAAAATATAAATCATTATATGGTTAAAGTAAATACCATTCCCATTTCTTAGATTAAAAAATAACAAATAACTATAAAAACGTAGAATGAATTTAATACTAGATATATAACATAATAATTGAAATTGAATCTAAATTAAAATTTTGAAACCGATCAAATTAGTAAAGTCAATTGAGGTAAATTTTTATTTCCTTAATTGGAATCTTTGATTAAATTTTTTTTTTTTAAAAAAAAAAATCTACTTTTTAAAAAGAGGTATTTAACATGTTAATATGAAGTATTGCAGGAATATTGAGTTGCACGGCAAATTATTTAGAATATGCCAAACTTTGGTGAAGAATTCAATTATAAGGATTCTTGGGCCAATTCTGTAACTAAAGGGAAGAGAAAAGGCCAAAAAGAGGAGAAGATGAGAGCACTGCAGTGCCGGGTGGCGTGTACCATGACGCAAAAACCCGAGAGGGTGATCAATAATGATAGCGCCGCGATGCTCCAAACGAGAAGCAGTCAACTTTGGGGATAACACCACAGTGCTCTAAATGTAAGAAACAATCGATTTAAAGAGAGTGTCGCAGTGTTAACCATCAGCGTTGTGGCACTGCGACAATTTCAAAAGGTTATAAATTTCGAATTATTTGCAATTGGGGGGAGGATTAGAGGCTAGAGAAGGTGCTGAATGACCAAATTTTGAAAGAATTAAAGGGAGACAAAGCTAGTGCGGACAATTGAGAGCTCGAGGTCTAAGGACGAAAGCAGATCAATCAACTCACGTGGTGTCAATGTCGTTGTAAATGTTTTTCCCTTTCCTTTCAATTTTTCTGTCAAAAATAATTGTGGTAATATTTTTCTTTTTCAATCCAATCATGATAAGTTAAGCTTTTGTTACTCAGGGTGTTGAGGAATTTTTGAATGTTTATCGACAACATATTGACTTGGTGTTAAATTCTTGTTTATGCATTTCAAGGTCTCCATGGTTTACACAATCAATTGATTACTGCTGGAATTGAGATTTTGAATCTTGCTAATTTATGCATGTGAGTGATAAATTGGTTGAGAAAACTGAAATTGGAAGTTTGCAATGCTGTGTTTATTCACCTAATTGGATCCGAATGAGTTAGAACTTAGACAATAGGACTGATTGAGCTCAAGAGGGGACATCCTGAATTCGAAATCCTAAGTTCATTAGTGAATGTAATAATTTGGCTGTAATTAAATCATTAGTAAAGAGTTATTGATGTGTTACTCCAATAAGCATTATTGATTTTTTTTTGTTTGTTTTATTATCTTAATAACCCTAAATCAAATAAACTAACATCCTAGGTTGTTTGCATAAGACTATGGAGATTAATGTTCAAGATACAGTCTAAATGGTCAAGATACAGTCTAAATGGTCTATAGTATAAGAATAAGTGATACAAATGTAATGATCTAACGCGTTCGTGTAAGTGACATGCGAGTGGGGGTATCCTATGTAATGAGTTTGCATAAGACTAGACCACGAAATAGTAATCACTAGATGTAACTCCATTGACTATTTAGGTTTCTATTTAATAGGATGACCTAGGCAACTTAGTCTTAATCTTGAGTATATTATGAACTCCTGTCCACGAGGGATTGTCCTTTGATTTGTATGGGTGAGAGTGACCGTTTGCCGACTCAATATGTCTACCATCTTGGAGACAAAACTGAGTGGGGAGCTGGGGACCTAATTATACAAGATGGAATTCACTCATTTCCATTTTTAGGGTAAGTAGATAAGTGTTCCCTTAAGTGGTGTCTCTGGGACTTAAACAAAGGGTCCTACCCTCTCACTGGCCCGAGGGTTTCTGTTTAATGATTGGACCATAAACAGGTTATTCATTAAAGGAGCACTGGCACTTAAGGATTTAGAAGTAACCTAGAAGTAAAATGGTAATTTGACCCAGTTGGTGTTATGAAGGACTAATTTGCTATTATTGGTCTATATCCATGGACACATAAATATATCTGCAGTGAGAAAAGTGTAGCTGTGGGTCTTTAGTGGAGTGTACCCACAGTACGAATATTGATTAATATGGCTAATGAGTTTAGCCGATTAATCTTATATTGTTGGAGCTTCTGATCTGTAGGTCCATAAGACCCCTTTGCTAGCTCGACCAACAAGAATTAATTATGTTGAAAGAAAAATTTGAAATGTTCAAATTTATGAGGGAAAATATTAATCGTATTTGATACAATTAATTGCATGATTTATTATAAATTTTATTTGAATGTGATTCAAATTATAACTTTATAATACGGAGAATTAACTTTTTTGAATATGATTCAAATAATTAATTATTTATTTGGATAAAATTCAAAATTAGAGATTCTACAGATAATAAATATTTAAATAAGAATGAAATATTTTAAATCCTTTAATATGAGATATTATGTGGTTAGATATTTATTAATATTAGATATTATTAAATATTGGATTTAAAATCTCAGCACATGGTTTATCCTAATAGGATTAGGAGTAACCCATAGAGTTCTACAAATACGGCCCTTGGGAGCCTTCATAGAACACACTCTCTAAGAGAATAATTTTTACGATTACTCTAAAAATCTTCCTCTACTAATTCTCCCAATTTTTTTAGAAAAATTCTAAGAAAATTCTTCTTCCCATTCTTTCAAAGAAGCGGTTCCCACAAACCAAATCCTTGCTAGAGTCATAGCGAGGAAGATCTCTTGGAAAAGGAAGACTATAAGGAAAAGACTATCGGTTCGAGAATTAGAGATTAGCAAAGGTATGATGCTTAACCTATTCTTTACTTTTTGTATTTTTAATTTTTTTAATAAATCAAAGAACGTGATCACACGCTTCTGTCGGGAATTCAATTCCCTTCACATGCAAATATAACTTGTTGTATCATTGATCAATATTAGGTGATTATTTCTGAAAATACTTATGAGATGACTCTCCACACATAACTGTTAAACTAGAAGTACTGACAACATGATTAACACAAAAGTTCAACATATAGAAGGAAAAAGAAGAACACAGGAGTTGTTAACCTAGTTCAATCATAACCACCTACGTCTGAGGGCAGTGTTGCCGTGAAAGATATTCCACTAATATTAAGAAGTTAAGTAATTATAACAAAGCACTTATCTAAAAGATAATAATCTCTACAGTGACTCTTGTTCAGCTGAACAAACTATAGACCCTGAGGCTCCCCCAGGGTGTGGACTCCGTCTCACGATACTTAGGCTCCCCCTAAGTATGACAATATTAGTGACTCGAGTTTTAGTCTACAACAACACGTGAGACTCCCTCTCTCGTAGATATCTTTCATTGGAATCAATGAATTCCCTTCATTGAAAATTCTTAAGATTCCCTAAGATAAGAAGACCCCTCTTCCTCAGTATAAGGTCTTAGACTCCACCTAAGACCGATAATTCTGCTAGTTGACAATAAGCCTTAGAATTCTCCTAAGGCCCCACTCAAACTTGTTTGCATTCAGTCCCAAAGGGACAAGCACGCACAACAGAAATCTATGATAATTCATAGTACAATAATGCAGAAAACTACACAACCACACCAAGCAAAAATCCTTCCAGTACAAAAACAACTAGCCCTAATTAGTCTCACCAAACACCATTTGTAGAGAAATTTCAATAAAGCAAAACAATATCGAAAATGAAAATAAATGTCGAAGACCGAAAAGGAATAATATAGGAAAAAATAATATTTGCAAAAAGAGAACCCGATAGGGAAATAAAAGATATTTTGACTCATGCACAAAATGTCACAACTAGATCTGATGACACTAATAGAGACAACATCAACCTTTAACAACCTGCCTTAATAACGAGAAGAGCCAATCATAGAACTCCAACAATTACAAGATAGAATCAACACACTACAAGAAATAACATATAGGATAGTTAACGAAAAAAGCTATAATAGACCTCTCATAGCTTTTTTCAAAGGTCCTAACAACCCATATTATTAAAAGTCCAAGACTTTTTGATAGTTTTTTTTTTTTTTTTGTTAGCTATGTCGAATGCTACGAAAAACCTTTAAAATATAGCATATTTATCTTGCTATGAAAACATATCATAGCATTACTTATTAAAGTCTTTACTTATTAAAGCTCTAATAAGTTTCTACAGCAAATAAGAGGAGCTATTATAACTTTATAATAGCATTTTCTTGAAGCTACTATATAAGTGTTTATATTTCATTTGTATGCACTGTTATGAGATTTTCATAGCTTTTTCTTTCCGTTGTTGAAAGTTTCTATAGTTTTTTCTTGTCAATTATATATTACCTATTGACATAATGGCCATTTGTACCCCTTTTTTTATTATTATTTCTATCAGTGCAATAAATTATTTTATTATTTTTGTTACAAACCTTAAATAATAGCTACAAAACATACATAGATTGTATATATAAAATATCATGACATGCAAAATATCACAAGTCTCACTCTGTAATTGAAATTTTGTAATTCATTCCATTACACGTTTAAGTAGTGTCTAATAAGATGAAAAAAAATCGATAAATGTTTACAAAATGAGTAGATAAAATACAAGATTTGCCAAGTTTTGAAGATTAAAGTAATGAGTATACAATATTCAAGGGCCAAGTGAGTAGTAATGTCCTTCCAGATGGCAGATGGCAGGGATAAGAATCGTGCATGGGGTCCACGGCTCCCTAAAATGTGGATTCAGTCCACGATTTCCTTCGTTATAAAACCCGCAGTCGCCCCTTCCTAGCAACCATCTCCCTCTCTCTCACCATTTTGCTTTTGCTCTGCTGTTGCTGCTGTTGTCGTCGCTACTATCTCCACCCTCGCCTCCACCCTTCACCGACCGTTAAAAGGTAGTTTTTTTTTTCCACACTGTATATAATATTGTTTAGAATTAAGGTATTTTCTTTTATTTTATAAAATAGGGTTGTGTGGAATATGATTTTAAAATGTATATAAGAAAATCATGGACTAGGTCTACGACTTTGTAAATTATTATTTAGATTTAGTGTGATTTTATGCTATTTTTTGTGTGATATTTTGAAGCATATGTTACTTTTGTTCACATATTGTATGTTATTTTTTGTTTGATATTTTTGAATGGAACAATTTGTAAATAATATGTATCTTGTTCTATGTGGTTGAACATATCTAAGTTTCAACATTGTGTAAGTTATTTTTTGTTTAATATTCTTGAATGGATTAATTTATAGACAATAATTGTTTTGTTGTATTTTGGATTGTTATTTGGGTTTTGTTTTTATTTGGACCAATGAATTGAGCTATGGACTGATAGTGTAAATGAGTATTTCCCCTTAATTATGGATAGTTGTAAACAAGTTTGTTAAGTATGTCTATGCAGTATGGAGATTTAGTTGTTTTAGAACCTGAAAATGGGAGGAATGCCTCTATGCCTATTAGAAATTAAGCGTATACCATCTCGTTAAATATTATCAATGTCATATTAAATATATGTTTTGAAGTACATAAGACATACATAAAAATACTACTTCTACTGACAAAAGAAACCTACTCTATAATAAAATTTGCAACATTGTTTAGAATTTAGGCTAACATTCATTCGAAGTGTGAAATGTAATAAATCAATGGTAATCTACAAAATTATAGGCCTCATTTGAGTACAGTTAGTTGTTGTTTACTATTGTTCCGTACTCGTACTGACATGTGGGGCCCAATTCTGAATCCATAATCATATATAACATAAACTGATTGATGAGCAAAAGGTGATCAATTCGATTGCATTTGAAAATTATATACAACTCACTAACTGATATCATTACCATTACAGATATGGCTACTGTTACAATATGAGAACTATAAATTTGTCATATTTACTATTTAAAAAGTAATTATAATGATAATGATAATAATAAACATGATAAATTTATAATTCTAAATAAACGTAATAAAAAATAATCCAATTACGTTAGCAATAATTGATGAGCATTACGACTAATTTATTAATTGATTCTATTTCAATTACACCAATTTAAATTTACTACAGGCTGTAAAACCCAGCCTTACTGTAAAAATTGCAACATACATCTAAAATATAAAGGGAAAGGGATGAGATTAAAAATTTAGAAGGAAAAATGAGAGGGGTTTGCGAAGCTTAGGGTGAAAAGAGATATTTTTCCTAAATAATTAATTATAGTTGAGTAGTGATGACATGAATATTGAATATTGATAAAAACAAGCACGTGGATGGGCACCGTCCTAGTGTTCTTCGATGTGAAAGGTCGGTGACACGTCGGCAGTACACGTCTTTCCAAAAGATAAACGTGTATCGAATCAAATTTTATTGCCATTTTAATTCTGGGCGAGGCCTTGGCCGACTACGTCCCCGACTTTTTTTTTTTTTTTTTTTTTTTTTTTTTTTTTTT
>QLSR01000100.1:4073605-4103118 GCA_031780015.1 Citrullus colocynthis | reverse complement strand
GTTTTTTTTTTTTTTTTTTTTTTTTTTTTCTTTTTTTTGGTAATTAGTAATTACATCTAGCAGCGGTTTGGTATATAGAATTATTTAGTTGGAGAGCCTACGATAAAGAGTGAATAAGTCGAATTTATTGTTTTCACTCATGTCGGCTAAATATGAGATTAATTGCTCAAATCTCAATTACAACTTTTTAAAAAATAATTGGTAAGAGTGTGGCCATTCTTTAAACTATTTCTAAAAATAGGACTATTTTAATGTCTTTGTGGATTGTGTCTCTTAAAGAAAGAAAGAAAAAAAAAAACAAATAAATATGGTTATAGGTGATTTATAGACTATAAAGTAGAGAAGAAGAAGAAGCTATCATGAGTTTAAGAAAAATGGCTACTTTAAATCAAACTAGCCCAATTGGCCTTAGTCTTCGTCAAGGATGAAGTCGAGACTGACCACTCTTTGTTTGGTGACTGAAGCATACTACGACTTATTTAGACCTTGACAAAATGATAGTTTGGAAAAACAATTTAGAAACCAACCTCTCCAACTAAGGATGAGGTTGAAGTCGAGCCTCTAAATTTGATGAATAGAGCATGTTAAATGCATACCTTAGCTCGTTTGGCTGGAGAGTTAATCTAATATGACTAGAAAACTCTGATATGGATGCCCTACGTCATGATTTCACTATAAAAAATATCATCATAACTATAGAGGAAGTAAATTTATTATAATACTCAAACTCTCTACTTGTTACATATATAAGCTTTCTGACTTAAGCATTAGAGCTTGTGTAGCAAGCACCACACTAGTGTGCAAATATTTTCACCTTTCAAGTCATGTTCTTCACCAAATTATAAATTTACTGTTATTGTCACATGAATGTTAAATATATATTTTTTTTTCCAAATTTTGACATCTATAAATATAAAATTACCTTTTTATATGAGACGCAATGCACTTGAAATTGTCACAAAGTTGATCTTATGGAATCATGTAAAGATATATTAGAAATCTCAACCACTAATTACGATTTTCTTTATTCAATTTTTCAAGGGAAAAAAGTTCATTTGTTAATACACATTTTGGGTATCCAAATTTTGACATCAACAAATACAAAAAGTTGTGTTTTTAGACGAGACGTATACATTTGAAATTATCACAAAATTGGTCTTACTGGAATCATGTCAAGATATATTAAAAATCCAAACCCCCAATTATGATTTTCTTCGTTCAATAATTTTTCAAGTGAAAAGAATTAATTTGTAGCACATTTTGATAAAAAAAAAATAATAATAATTATTGTAAGTAATAAAATTATTGAAAATATTTTTAAAATATAGCACAATGTCATTATTAATTAATGATAGACACTAATAAACAGTGATAGATAGACACTAATAAACGTGATAGATGATAGTCGTCTATTAATGTCTTCCAGCGATACATAGTGACATTTTACTATATTTATAAATAAGTTGATTCATTTTGTTAAAAACAACCCAAAAACTAACAAAAAAAAAATAATATATATATATATGGAATAATTTAACCAACTTTATTTTATGAATAATGAATTTGAGGGGTAAGATCGTGTGATCCAAAAATATATACACACAAAATCATATTATTATATGAAAGATGGACAAAAATCGTTGCGCGTGCGTCGCTGTTGAATCGAATCCCCATTTAAAAATGAGGCTCGCACAAAATTTCTTGGCCTCATTTCCTTACCCTTACGATGCATGCGCAAACCGAACTACATTTATTACATTATTAATACATATCTTTATTAACCTTTTCTATTATTAAACATCAACTATTAGTACAAGTAATCAAACTAAAGCTAATATATACAAGTAATCAAACTAAAGCTAATATGAATATAGCTCAACAAACATCAATTCGTGTTATCAATTTCGAAATTTAAACATCAATTTCTCGACCCACATATTGTAAAAGAATCAAGAAAAAAAAGTAGTCAAAATAAGCTTACTTAATAGTAATTGATATATACTTTCTCTCCTTTAGAGTTGGAAGTTTGATACTCCATCTACGTGATAAAAGTATATAAGAGATCAAATTATTATTTTAGTCCATATACTTTTAGTCAATTTTAAATTTGGTCCACGTTATATTAGTATAGTAGGGACTAAGAGAAGTAATGAAGAAATTCACATTATACTAGTATAGTAGGGACTAAATTTAAGATTATTGGATCAACACGACTAAAATTGGATATTTAAAATATAGAGACTAAAATTGAATAAATTTTCAAATATGGAGACAAAAAAATATTTTAACTTAAATAAAAAAATTTCCAATCATTTTTTTTGTACTAAAGATTAAAAATTTCTGCATAATTGGGGTCTAGATGATAAAGCTAACTTGAAAAAATAATAATAATAAATTAATTAATTAAAAAAAAAAAAAAACGTAACGTGCATCCTCCAATTGATCATCTCTTTTGGTTCATATATCTCAACTCTACAAACAAATTAGGTTAGGTTTGTGAAATTTAAAGAGTTAATATGTGAGATTAATAAGGTCATAATTTGAGATAAATTACCAACTCATATATCAAAACAATTATTTGTATAAACTGAAGTTCTTAATGCATAATTATCTACAAGTCTACCTCAAGATGAAATATATTTTATTAGTTTTATGGATATTTTAATCTAAATTACTTGAGACATTCTTAGTAATTTAATTTCTTTTATCAAGGGTGATTTTATGATCTTGGCCGATTGCATCCCTCTATTTCTACATATATGATTGCCGTTGGGAAAGTTATCTTGATAATAAATTTTCTTATCATGTTGAAAATTTTGATTCAATATTTGTAATCCAAACTGAGAAAATAATACACCTAACGACCTTCACGTGACACTAACAGTGAATTTGTTTAAAGGGAGAACATGACCTACAAAAGAGAAAATGTAAACTGCATATTGGTGTGGTGCTTTCTTGCACACACATTTCAATACTTAAGTTAGAGATTGAACTAACACTTTTTTCTAGGTCTGTTTTGGGTCTAAGATACTATCTTTGGCCCACTTATTTTCTTGAGCCTATTATTTCTATCTTTATTTTATATTGATTAATACCATTTGGTCTAAATCACTTATAACAATATTTAAATTAAAACATTCAAAAATTAATATAAAGTAAACACAAAACTCTTAAGATTTAAACCTTGCACAGTTACTATATAATCGATATTGTCTGGTCAATCTACAATCTATTAGTACAACTTATATGATAAACATTGGTTAAAAAATTATCAAAATTATGGATCATACAAAAGTAAAAGTTATACAATAATGATTAGGGAGAAGAAGAGAATAATTTTGGTGTTATTATATTAATAGCTAAGATATCCAAATAAAAGAAAAAGAAAGGTAATGGCCATTTGAAAATGAACTTAAGGACCATTGAATTTGGAGAAAACTTAAGAAATCTTGGATCCCCACAAAGTTAGAAGCATTTCACAGACAAAACTAAATGGAAAAACAAAGGAAGAAAAAGAAGGAAATAAAATGGTGAGGCATCTAATCTTCACTCTATGTTCCCTCGTCATTGCTCACCAAAAAGCTCGCACCAAAAGCAAGTGTTATATACACAAAAGATAATACGAGAATAATGTCCTTTCTTATATATTGGATATGTATATATTAATTTATATAAAAATATATATTTTATCATAATGTTTTGAAGATTTTTTGTGTATACAATTATCACCTTTACCGAACTAGTGGACTACGGGTGGCCAATGATTAGACTTAAATTGATAGAGAAAAGAAGGTCGATTTTTTTTTTTAAATAATGTTTTTTTAATAAATAATTCCAAAGATAAGGTGAGGGAAAAAAAAACCAAAATTGGCGTTGTGAAATCGTGTACAGGGTACACGATTACTTTGCACTGCCCCGCTGCCAGACTGACACAGCGGTCTACTGCATGCATGCATTGACCGAACTCATGGACAGGGTCCATGATTTGGGTAATCGTGGACTGGGTCCACAGTCCCCTCCCTTTTAATTCGTCGGCCAGCTTCTTCTTCTTCCTCCACCTTCTTCTTCTGCCTCTCAAACCATTCCCTTTTCTCTCCTTTCACTCTTCAATTCTCTCCTTTCTCTCATTTCACTCCTCATTTGTTCATTGTCCGTCGTTTGTCGACATTATCACTGTCACAAAGCTATGTATATAGATATCGATTTTCCGACCATCTCATCACTATTTCTTTGTTAAATCTAACATATTATATTCCTTCAGCCACCGTCGCCGCCACTGCCCCCGTCGCCGCCATATACGTATGCATATATATATATTCCTTTCTAATTATCTTATAAATATGCAATAGTTATATGATAGAAATGTATAGATTGTAAGTTTTGTTTTGCATGCATGAATAAATTTGTATATGTAGACATTTTTACCAAATCGAATAAATTTTATGTGTAGACGTTTTTATCAAATATTTTATTTTGTTTATAATTTAAAAAATTTAGGTTTTAGTGTTGACTGTTATTCGGCGTTTATTGTTATAGGAATAATTATTGGTAAATAATGTACTGGGAAATTAGTTATGTTGGGTAGTAAAATCGTGGACCGGGTCCACGAGTTTTATAATTTTGGGTAGATTTGGACTAATTTTTCTTTTTAACCTTTACATTGTAAACGAATTTAAGTATGTCGTTTCATCCAGAAGATTTAGTTATTATTGAAGCTAGAAATTGTGCAGATAGTGAAATTGATGTAGAAATTGATGAATTGTTTGGGGAAATATAGAAAATGAAAATGAGTTGGTTCAGTCAGAGATATTTACACAGATAGAATGGAAAATTACTGATTCAGTTTGTGAACAAGGTGACCTTGGAGGAAAGAGGAAAATGTACAGATAACTCTAGTATAATACAAAAGGAATGTTATTTGATACGAAAGAAAACCTACAAATGGCAGTAAAAAAATATTGTGTGACTGAACACTATCAAATGTCTGTGGTAGAATCGAACTAAAATCTTTGGTATGTGCGATGCAAGCAATGGGATGAAGGTTGTAGGTGAAGGTTGCGTGCTTGTCGGCGTAAAACTCATGGGATTTTTGAAATTACTAAACTTGGAGAGAACCATACTTGTTTATACATAGAATTGGCACAAGATAATTCACAACTTGATTATAATTTCATGGGCATTGAAATTCAAAATTTAGTTAGAGTTGATCCTAGTGTGCCTGTGGTGGTACTACAAGAAGCACTTAAAAAACAGTACGGATATAACGTCAAATACAGACGTGTGTGGGAAGCTAAGAAAAAAGCTTTGGTTGCAGTCTTTGGCAATTGAGAGGAATCGTATTCAGAACTTTCATACTGGTTGAGTGCTGCTGTGCACTACAATCCTGGTACACAAGTAGATTGGCATTTTCTCCCTTCTGATGTGCCTGGTAAGACTATATTTGGTCGTGTTTTTCGGGCATTCGGTCCTGCAATTTAGGGGTTTAAGTACTGTAGGCCTTTAATTCAAATAGATGGGTTCACAAGTATAAAGGGAAATTACTCACTGCTTTGTCTATTGACTCAAATGGGCATATATTTCCTCTTGCATTTGCTATTGTTGAAGGGAAACATACATCTAGTTGGTCATGGTTTTTATGGGTATTGCGCGAGTATGTTACTGACCGAGAAGAGATTTGCTTAATTTCGGATAGACACAGAGGGATCATTGTAGCAATTAACAACGAGAAAATTGGTTGGGCTGAACTTAAAGCATATCATCGTTATTGTTTACGTCATGTTGCGAGTAATTTCAATTCCAAATACAAATCAAAGCAACTTAAAGATTTGGTGTTTAAGGCTGGAAATCAACACCAAAGACGTAAGTTCATTTGAAACATGAAAGAGTTAAAGAAATTGAACCCTAAATGTCTTGAATATTTTTCTAATATCGATTTGAATAAATGGACACAATCACACGATAATGGGTATCGCTTTGGGTGGATGACAACCAATGCAGCTGAATGTTTAAATGGGGTATTCAAATGAGCTAGAATGTTACCGATCACATCGATTGTTAGGTTAACATTCTATCGGACAATCTTATACTTTGAACGCTGTAGACAAGAAATAAGTGAAGCACTTGATCGTGGGGACATGTACACAGAATATGCCATGAGAAAGCTTAAAAGGTGGGAGAAACGAGCATTTGCACATACAGTGACGTCAGTTGACAGAGAAACACAAAGTTTTGAAGTTCGAACTGGCATCAGTATGGTTTCTTCCTACAAAGGCCAAAACATACAAGTAGTGTGCTTGAAAGAGGGGACTTGTTCTTGTAACAAGTGGCAGTCGTTCAAGATTCCATGCTCTCATGTAATTGCAATTTGTAATTACATGAGTCTGTCATACGTGCATCTGATTGATGAATGCTATAAATTTTCTCATTTAAAGTTATGCTATGAATGTCACTTCCATCCAATACAACACCCTGACTATTGGCCAGAGTTATCATTTACGGAAGTGCATCTTAACGCAAACTTATTAAGGGAGCATGGTAGACCCAAAACTTCACAAATTCATAATGAGATGGATTGGCGCGGGTGTCACCGTCATACTTTTTCAACCATGCGGCACCATGATCCATGCTTGATCATGGTCAGCCTTAAGGGAAACATAAGTCCCAATCTACACTTTGCCCATTCTTTTTAAGCTTCGTCAGACCTTAAGCGAGACCCTTCCGTCCTCAACCGAACTGAACTCATGTGGAACTGACTTCGTTTGGTCTACACGTCACTTGTACGTGCGACTTCCCTTCTTTCTTCACCATGATTCTCAACAACCCAACCTCGCAATTCTGTATCGGTTCGGAACCTTATCGGGATGAGTTTGGACCCTTTATCGAGCCAAACAGGCTTGTGATACTCTACCGGGGCTTGCTTGGACATTAGACTACTTATCTGGACAACTCAGGCAAATACCGTGTCAACGGGGCTATCGATTCCCACCGACGCTTTTGGATATCATCCCGAATATCGAGACAACATCAGCTTTCTCTCTCCTGCTCTGGTCAGCTTGTCGAGAACCCACATGATCACCCCATGGGTATTTTTCCAACTTGAGATCTTCCGGACATCCATCCATCCGGATATTCCTGGGAATGGAGCTTTCTGTGTCCATGCTAGGTCAATGCCGAGCCAAGATGGCATACCGGGTACTATATCAAACCTCCAGCCCATGGGAAGGGGCGCAATGCCGGCACACCCGTGCCGTCCGACACTGTCTATCGAGATTCCATTCCCAATGGAAGACGCCCAAGACACTCATCTTGTAACGCTCGCCCACGCCATGACACACTCGTGTGCCACAGGGTAGCTCACTTAGGCCGCAGGGCCCAGGGGTGGTGGAGAGCTGACACCATGCCTCCCCCTATAGTACATTCTGAACAATTTTCTCTTTGGCACCCATGCATATCAAAGTGGCGAGTGGTCACTCACCAGCATAGAGCGCTCGTCTGAATTCCGATTAACATGGAATTCAACGTGCTTCCATCTTCCATCAATATGGAACTAACTCCAGAGCCGCTCGTCCAAACTCGCGACGAGACCCCTACTTCTGAGGTCATGACCGGGGGTCCCACGTGGCCCCCACCGGGCTTGTCGTTGACACTGCCAATGGCGGTAACACTCGTCTTCTTGCTTGTTGATTAGCTTGACATGCTTGCTCACTTATCTTGGTGTGTTGAATGATGCACCATCCTCCTCGGTCGCATCACGGCACTTCACTCGGCCCTCTGTCATTGTCAGATGTGTCGACACCCCGGTGTCGCCACTACACTGTCTGCACAAGTGGGGTCACAATCTACTATCTCAAGTTAGATTGTGACACGAGGCATGCACGAAAGTTCAATGTGGGATATACAAGAGATTAGGACATAACAAGCGTACCTGTCCACTCCGTAATTTAGGTGCTTCATCTTCAAGTCATTAATAGTTTACCAAGCAAAATACCTAGTTTTGTATAATGTAATATTAACATTGTAATGTAATACTTCTTATAATGTAACAATGTAATGTAGTGGTTCGTACAATGTAACAATGTAATGTATTTGGTTTATTAGAAATTGTAATGTATTTGGTTTATTGGAAATTGTAATGTATTTGGTTTATTTAACATTGTAATGAATTTGGTTTATTTTAACAGTGTTGAATATGGATCCTGGTCCATCTAACCCTGTTCAGCTATATCTTCAAAATACTTACCGATCATAGACAGTATGAGATAATGCATCCACCGTGGTGCTATGTTGTCGGAGAAGAGAGGCAGTTTCTCAGCATACTATACCGTTCGATGAACGTATAGTGCCTTATCTACAACAGACTGGTTTTATTGGGGTTGTACAAATTGGATTCATACAGTTGGACTAACACCTCATTACTACTCTAGTAGAGCGCTGGAGACCGGAGACCCACACATTTCATATGCCTGGTGGGGAATGCACCACCATTACGCTGCAGGACATTGCAGTACAATTTAGACTACCAGTGGACGGAGAACCTATTACTGGTTCGTTGCAACATGATTGGAAACAGATACAGAATTGTCTTCTGATGCCGATGACGTCAGTATACAGAGATATGCACAAGCATATATCATGCAGCTTATTGGAGGCTTTCTGTTTGCAGATAAGTCGAACACGCTGGTGCACTTAATGTTCCTCCCACTATTGGCTACTTTTGAGCAAACTGGTAATTATTCGTGGGGTGGTGCTTGTCTTGCATGGCTGTACAAAGAATTATGTCGAGTCAGTCATGCACAAGCTTTGGATATAGCAGGCCCATTGATACTACTTCAAGTATGGGCCTATGATCGATTTAGCATTATTGCACCACAAGTCCAATTACAACCTCCATAACATTTTATGGGACGTCCACTCAGTGTCAGATATTATTTTCTGTCTATATTAATTTTTTTGTCAATACAATTAGTAAAATATTTTAATTGTTTTATATCCATGTGATAGATGGAGTGGTGTATTAGCTGCATCTAAACAATCAACAAACATGTTGATGGTATATCGCTCAATATTTGATCGTTTGATGCAAAATCAGGTAATAATAAATATGTTGCATATAACTGAATATTACATATATTTTTAGGTTCTAATTATTCTTGTACATGGTTTCAGATCAATTAGACGCCATATACACCACATGTTATGTCGTTGTTGCCTGATTATTGTCATGATGGACAAGACATTTGGTTGATGATTAGCCCACTTATATGCTTTCATATCGTAGAGTGGCATCAACCAGATCGAGTGTTGAGACAATTCGGTATACGGCAAACGGTACCGACGTTGTGTAATACACTCCCTCAACTACACCAAATTGATTTAAGAGGTAAACACGACCAAAACTGGCGTCAAATTCATGCAAAGTATATATCATTTTGGCGTGCACGTCATGGCCGCTGTGCACAAGGAGAAATAATAAACGAGTCGGATGTGTTTAATGATTATTTGTCCAGGTATGACTCTATCACAAGAAAATTTATCACATCTGATGGTGCCTACTATTATTGCATGGTAAGCATCTTATTATGTAGTGTTTTTCAATTACATGCTAAGAGTATTCTTTTATACTTATATATTTTTTTTATCGTGTAGAATAATTTTGTCCACGATGTGCACAATTATTCTTTAGAACACAATTTACCAGAGTTGAGTTTAATGTGTGAGCAAAACATGGTAAATGTTAAAGATATCATTCAACATACAAGGAGGTTCAATGTTGTTGATACTGATCGCAAACGTATTCGTCGTAGACGACAGAGACAACATGACGAAGGTGTTCCAGAGCAACCAGATGACCAAGAACCTCACATATTACAACCATACATTGCATCCGGTTCTGGCCATCAACAGGAATATTATACACACGATGAATTTCCATATGTCGTCACCCAACAGGATATCGACGATGTAATCCACCAGTAACAACAATTTGAAGTGCTTGTGCCTTGTCGTGGACAACGTGCGCGAAGAAGACCCCCATGTGGCACTTGATTTGTATTTTAAATTTTTTGATTTGTATTAACTTTTATCTTTAACTAAATGAATTAATGATTTTTCATTACATTTTCAAAAATTAAGAATCAATGAAACTAATACAATAATTGATGAACACAAGTAAAAAGCAAATTTTCATTTAAGTGGGTAATTAATTAATTAAGTTATTTATCATGGGAAAAAAACCGGACGAGTTTGGACGGGAAAATAACAGGGGGCCCGCAATGTGGACTGGGTCCACGAGTTTGGCGGTAATTGTGGACCGGGTCCATGAGTTTGGTCAAAACTCGTGGACCGGTTCCACGACTTACTTACACACCAACCGCCACATCAGCAACCCAACTGAAATCGTGTACCGGGTACACAATTTCACCACCCCATTTTCCACATTACTTTCCAAACCACCCTATTTTTGTCATTAGTTTCTAAACCACCCTATTTTTCGCATTATTTTTTAAAATAACATTATTCTTTAAAATACCCCAAGAAGGTCAAGAGAGAGATCTATTTTTTTTCCTTACAAATTAAAGAGAGAGAGAACAAAGTATGGTGACAGAATGAAAGAAAGGAAGATATTGTAAAAATTAGATTTTTTTTAGAGAAAAAGTTGGGTGAGAGAGAAAAAAAATTATTGTAAAATTGAAAAATAAAACGACGCACAATGGAAACATGACTACTAAGAAATTTTAATATTAAAATAAATAAAATAAAATAACAAAATAACAAAATTAGAAAATCTTTCCAAATTCTCTCCAATATTTTTTGATTTCTCAACAATATATGTCTATACAATATCCATGATAAACCATTATTTATAGGCCATGGGCAATTAGGATGTGGCATTTTATGGACACTAAGAGTGCTTTGGCATTAGACACATGGGGTAATTGAAGATTGACACTTAGATTGATGCGAAAATGACATTGGTCATTTTAGGACATTAGGCAATTTGGGCATCTATTTTCTAATATTTATAATACCTTCCTTTATATAGCCATTATATATAAAATATGACTCGTTAAAATCTTACTAAGAAAAAACTCAATGAGAAGAAAATCCTAGTGAAGGAAAAATAACACATATTTCATATAATCTAATAATTCTAAAACAATAAAAAGTATTTTCTCCCCCTTATGAAAATATTACTTGAGATCTTTCAGTCATTACATTCCAATGTTATCTGTTAACTTTTCAAATGTTGTTGTACATAACACCTTCATCAATAGGTCTCCTAAGTCATTTCATCATAGGTCTCTTAAGTCGTCTTTTGAAAAAATTTGTTGAATAGTGATGTTGCCATTTTATGTTTTATTATCAATTATATAAGAGCACTATTGGTTAACCTCGTGAATCATCAGGATTTCAACATGATTTTAAGGTAGTAATAATATGCTTCATAGACTGCCGTAAGAAAAATTCTTCTCCATGTGTACTAAATAACCTATTGAAGATCTAGCTTATATGAGTTAGATAAATAACATGCTTCACAACCAACCCGATCACAACTAGATGTAATAGAATAAAACAGATCCATTTATACTATTTCTCAAATAAAACATACTGTGTATTTAATTCTACTATAATATTCTCTTTTTTGAGGAATATTATATATATGTAATAAAATTACTGAAAAATACTACAAAATTATTGTATGAGTTAGATAAATAACGTGCATCTTCACAACTAACCAGATCACAATTAGATTTATTAGAATAAACAGATCCATGTAAACTAATTCTCAAATAAAATATACTGTGTGTTCGACTCTACTCCAATATTCTCTTTTTGGAGGAATATTATATATATGTAACAAAATTACTAAAAAAATACTAGAAAGTGCAATGCACAAACTAGTAAAGCTATATAAGTATACTTATTTCTTAGAATTTATGGTTCTTCAAGACCTAATATTCTTCATCATCTTTATGAAATCAGATGATATATCATTTTCACATCGAGTGAATGAACCACCATAGGAATATTCAATGATGTACATAATCCATAAAAGTTCTTTTATGTATAAATTGATGCAAATTCCATTTGCATGCTTTATTTGCAAGCTAAAGAAGACTTATCATCTCAACTTCTTTCTTAAGAAACTCTATTGCCTTTAAAATATCTTCAAGAGTTTCTACTCAATCATCAACATATATGTATGTATAGTAAATTTCAGGTTGTGATTTTTTTATAAAAGGAAATGGACAAATATGGTTAATTTTGTACCCTCGTACCAACAAATATTGAATAAGATGATTATATCACATTTGTCAGGAATATTTTATAAGGATCTCTATGATATATATATGATTCTCTAATATTTGAATTATATGATTATGATACCTTTAATCCTTCAAAGATTTTTATAAATAAATATCATTATTAAGAGATTCATATAAATATGGTATGACTGCATCCATAAGATTTATATTAAACTTTTCATATACAATCAGATAAATTGGATATCTCATGGTATTGTATATCAACCATTAGAAAATTTGTTTTTTCATAATCAATACCAGCCTATTGAGAGAATTATTGTAGGATCTATCTCGCTTTATATCTTGTGGCTTCACTCTATTTATTTTTCTTACAAATACTCCACTTGTATCCAACATTGGTTGACATTAGTCCTCACGATTTGAGAAATGAGTTTATTTCTATTAGATTGTTTCTTTTCACATAAGTCAATCATTTCTATGTCGACATTTTACATACTCACTTTCATAAATAATATCATGAGTGACATTGTATGCAAAAATGTTGTTAACTTATGTGGTTCTATTTTTTTAATGTAATGACATAATTTATCGAGATCTCATTATTATTCTTATTTACTTCAATATTCTTATGGGTACTCATATTTAGGATTTCGTATGGAATATCTATATTCTTGTATAAGTCATTTTGATTATTGACTACTTCTTGTTCGAGGATTTTTATTTTTGGAATCGAATGGTTGCATGACTTTCAATACTAGTAATTTGAGTATAATATAATCCAGAAAATAAAGTTTGTAGCTTTTTCCAATATACATTTTTCATGTGAGACAATAAATATAATATATAAAGATATTATATCTCATTCTTTCTAGTTGTTTTAGTATGATAACCATTGTAACGTACATTCTTTAAAACTTAATAGATTTCTCTTTGATTGACTGGATAACAATGCATTATCAATTGTAAACTTTGTTCCTTTAGGCAAACATATATTTGCTTTTCCAAAGCCTTTAATCAAGCCTACAGGACCTGAAATTGTATTGCCTTTTTTCTTTTATCACTATCAATTTTGAGAAATATTTTATGCTTTTAAGTACAGTGTGTGTTGTTGCACTATCGACCAAACATACATCTTTGTTATTCATCCCAGAGTTATCCAATAATTGTGAAATATTTATGTTTCTTTATAAAAATAACGACAACAATAAGTAATGAACCATAATGATAAACAAACTAGAAAATGTAAAATTAGATTTTAACGAATAAATACAAGAGAAAACATAGTAAAATATTAAATAATTTCATAACATTTGTTGCTTCTACAATGATGTTCATTTTCTATTTGAGAGATTCAAATGAATTTGCAACATCTAAATATTTCGTAATTTCAAGATTAATTCATCTTTTTACGAGATTTGCAAAGTTTGCTTCCACACATATTGTTCAATTTGTATTTATTTCTTCTTCTACCGTGATCATGACCTTGACTACGACCACGATTATTTAAAATTCATAACATTTACTTCAGGGAATGGTGTTGTTCTAGTTAATCAAGATTCATGATTTTTCATCCACGATAATTAAAATTCACAATATTCTCTTCGGGAAATGGTGTTGCTCTAGTTGGCTGAGATTCATGTTTTTTTAATTAATAACTTGTTATTTTGTTCAGCCTCAAAAAGACATGAAATGAGTTCAAAATATTTTAAAAATATTTCTCTCGATATTGCTACTTCAAGAGCATATTCAAGACATAAATTGTAGAGAATGTCTTCTTTAATATGTTTGCATCAATAACTTTCTCTCCACATAATTACAATTTTGAACTAATTTTAAATAATGTAAATTGTAACCACTTACTAATTTGAATTCTTGGAGTCTCATGTACACCCATTCATTACAAGTTTTAGGAAGAATAAATGTTATCTGATGATCATATCTTTATGGCATCTAGGTGTTTCGGCATAAAATATTCATGACATATAATTATTACAATTAAAATCAAATGCTACAAATTCTACTTTTGTAAAATATGTTGTGGTAATACTATCACAAAATATTGTATTTGTATTAGAAATTTAATATATTCAAAATAACATTTAATTTATTAATTGTAATGAAGAGAGGAAAACCGACATACCTTTAAGACCTACCTTTAGTGAGAGAAATGATAGGAGTTCATGCTAATAAGGTATTGTGAAGTTGAGGAGCAAAATGATGCACAACGGGAACACAACTACCAAAAAATTATAACATTGAAATAAATAAAAAAATAACAAAAATGAGAAATTTTCTCCAAATTCTATCCAATATTTTTGGATTCTCACTAGTATGTGTCCATACAATATCCATAATAAGCCACTATTTGCTTTGGCATTGGACACATGGATAATTGAAGATTGACACTTGATTTGATGAAAGAATGGCTGTTGCGCTGCCGCCCCTTGAGCATTAAAATTATTGTAAAGGTAATTAGATGATGAGTTACCTCAATGACCAAATAATCAAGATAAGAAATGTATGCACATAAGATTAAAAATGCTCTAGAGATAGGATGATCATGTTGATTTGAATGTACTATATGCATTTCTAATCATATTAAGATATTGCAAAAGTGTGACAAGAGACTCATAGCCCTCAAAAAGAGCCAAACGACACAAATTTTACTCATCCATGACAACAAACAAATAATTTTCTTTTTTCTTTTTTTTTTTTAGAAGGAAAAACCTACCAATACTTGCTAGGGATAATTTTAGACTTTATATAACTTAGAGTCGACAAACATACATAATGACTCAAATAAGCAAATACCCTAAAGGTCCAAAAGGATTTAAAGATAACCGAACTTGATATGATCTATATATATATATATATTTTTTTAATTTATAAAAAAGGTAACGTTTGATAGGAATAAAATTACATCAAGACTCTTAAATATCATTTGAAACATGTATCATTGAAAGTTGTTGAGAGGTTGATATGATCATTTCCATGCCTTAATAGACCGAAAGTACAATAACTTAAAGAAAAAAATTATAACTTTTTTTAGTCCTCAATGGTTTTAAAGTTTTCAAATTTTACCTTTTTAGTTCCGAAATTTCTAAGAATGGATATGTTTGCTTCCTAAGTTTTCAAAATCTATATTTTTAATCCTCAAGAATATGTGTAAAAGGTACTCTAAAATTTTTTAAAATTATTTTAAATAATTATATGACATTTTCAATTTAAAAAATAATTTCAGAGTGAAGAGATAAATTTTTTAAAATTATTTTTCTAATTTAAAATAATCATATAATTATTAAAATAAAAAAATAAGTATTTGAGGTAACTTTTAAACCTATTCTTGTAGATCAAGGGACCCAAAAGATACATTTTGAAAACTCACAAACTAGATGCACTTAATTTTAAAAACTCAAAAGATTAAAAGGGTACATTTTTCAAAAAGCCTAGGAACCAAATATACATAATCTTAAAAACTTAGGGACTAAAAAGTTAATTTTTCCCTTATACTTTAATGTATTTTATATCATTTGTTATTGTTTGTTTGCTTTAGAAACAGCCTAGGAAAGTAGTGTTTGGAAGGAATAAGAAAAGGGGAAGTTACTTGGCTCCCCTTTTTGTTGTAGTAACGACCAAGCATCCCCTAAAGCAAGAAAGAAAGATGAAAGAGAAGTGTTTTTGCATCCCCTTTCTCAGCAGCTTCAAAATGAGCACATACTACACTTTCCTTGAAAGTTTGCTCCCTTTTCTTTTATATTTTCTTCTTCATCTTTTTCTTTTCAATGAATTGAGTGTGGGAAAGTGTTTGAGATGATGATGATGAAGAAGATGACTCTTAATTCTCTCCCTTCCTTGGTTTCCACCTTCTTTCCTAAACCAATGAATTGTTTGGAAAGAGGGTTTGGATAATGATAATGCTGAATTTTTCTTTCTTTAGTTGGTTTCCATATACATCCAATACCCTTTATTCCACCTTTCATTCTAACAACCATTTATAAGAACCCAAACAAAAACATTTTCTGATGTAGCTAAATATAAAAAAAAAAATTGTTTTATGATAAAATTTAAATGCAAAAAAATATTTAAGATCTACTACATTAAATAAAGAAGACATTTTTAATTGGAGAATTAAACACATCTAACTAGTCATTTCTAATAACATGAACCATTTGAATCAAACTCTTTGTAACTCTATTACAAAGAAGGTCGTATCAATTACAGTGATAATAATGAACCCAATTGACTTATTGTTATAGTACTATAGACTATTTTAAATTATTTGTTGAACATGATTCTCTCCTATGCTAATTACATATATGGTTGAATATTATATACTTGTAATCTAAAATTTTTTCATATAATGAATAATTTAAAATTAGAAGTAAATAATAATCAAAGCTATTATAAACAACAAATCCTAATTTTTGAGGCTCTCAAAAAGGCATAAATCCCAAAAATCTTCTAATCACAATAAAGCCAAAGAGACATGTTGGAATCGTGTTTAAAAAAAGGAGAGTTCAAAGCGTTTAAAGAGATAGTAATGAACTCAGAAAGAAGAGACTCACGTGCATGCATGGCCTATCAGACCCAGCCCATTTTGAAGTTCATCAGCCTTATTCCCCCACGACCTACAAACCATATGAAGCCCATAAATACCCATACACGTAAACAACAAAAATCAATTAAATGGTTGAAATCATGTGGACGAATGGTGGAGTGACACGTGGTGGTGATAGATTTTTAATCTTTGAATTTTTTAATTTAACTAAAATTATCAATCTTTTACTTGTTAAATTGAGGAGCACAATCGAAACACGAGTATGGAGAAAATATAATATAATAATAAATATAATAAAATAACTAAACATAAGAATTATGTAAATAGAAAATATAGAAAATGAGAATTTGATGTGGATTTTTTCATCAATATGTCTTCTCTCAAGATCCATCAAATGTCATTATTTATAGGCAAATTTACAAATAGGAGGTGGATTTACATGACTATTGAGGATGTGTGATTATGAGACACAAGCACAACACATGGTGTAATTGGCAAATGCCACTTGGTCTCTTGACACTAAGCATGGATACATAATGAGCATCTATTATTACTATAAAATTTACAATACTCTCCCTTAGATGCCTATTATATATATATGAAATATGCCTCGTTAAAGCCTTACTAGGAAAAAATCTAATGGAAAAAATCCTAGTGAAGAAAAAAAAGGTACATATTTCATATAATCTAATACTTCTAAAAGAATACAACATATTTACTCCCCTTCTAGAAACATTGAGATCTCCGAGTCACCGCATTCCAAGGTTGCACACCAATTTTTCAAAGGTTATTGTTGGTAATGATTTTGTAAATAAGTCTATCAAGTTATTCTTCAAACACATTTAGTGTAAAAAAGTTTTGGTGAAATATTAGTTGTTCCATCTTCTTTAATATATCCTCCTTTGATTTGGGCTATACATGTGTTGTTTTCATATAATATTGTTAGAAGAATTTTACTAGAAGGCAAACCACATGATTCACGAATGTGTTCAGTCATTGATCTTAGTCATACACATTCTCGACTAGTCTCGTGAATTGAAAGAATTTCAGCATGATTTGAGAAAACAAATGTTATAATATGTTTAACTGATCGCCATAAGCAATTCCTCCATATGTGAATAGATAGCCTGTTTGAGATCTAGTTTTGTGTGGATCAGATAAATATGCGGAATCTACATAACCAACTAGATCAAAATGCGATTTATTTGAATAAAACAAACTCATATCAATCGTTCCTTGGAGATAACAATTTTTTTTAGAAGAACTATATCTAGCTAATAAATTTACTGAAAGTGCAATATCTAGTCTTGTATTATTAGCAAGATACATGAATGCACAAATTGCAGTAAGATATAGTATTTTAGGATAAAAAAGTTCTTCATTATCATCTCGAAGTCAAAATATATCTTTCTTCACATATAGTGAATAAATCTCCATGGAATATTTAATGGATGTGTTTTATCCATATAGAATCGTTTCGAATCTTTTCCTGTATAAGTTGACTGATGAACAAATATTCCATCTGCTAAACACTCAATTCGTAAGCCAAGGCAAAATTTTGTTTTTTTCGAGATCTTTCATCTCAAAATTCTTTCTTAAAATATTTTATTGCCTTTCAAAGACTCTTCAGAAGTTCAAATTATATTTAAGTCATCAACATATACAATTATAATAGCAAATTCTTATTGTGATTTCTTTATAAAAATACACGGACGTATTGGATTATTCTTATATCCTTCTTTCAACAAATATTCACTCAGGTGATTTACCATATTTGGCCTGATTGTTTCAATTCATATAGCAATTTCTGCAACTTTATTGAATATAGTTCTCAATAACTTGATTTATGTGTTTCAGGTATCTTAAATCAATTTGGGATTCTCATATTAATATCATTATCAAGAGATCTATATAAAAAATATTGTGACTACATCCATAAGATGCATATCTAAATTTTCATACACAGTCAGAATAATTAAATATGTTAGTGTAATTGCATCCACAATTGGAAAATATGTCTTCTCATAATCAATACCAGGTCTTTGTGAAAAACCTTGTGCAACTAGTCTTGCTTTATATCTTGTGACCTCATTATTTCATTTGTTTTTCTCACAAATACCCATTTGTATCCCACAAGCTTGACATCTTCTGGTGTTTGGACTACTGGTCCAAAAATCTGACATTTTGAAAGTGAGTTTAATTCTGTCTCAGTTGCTTATTTCCGCTGAAGCCAACCTTATCTATGTTGACATTCTTTAATAGATTTTGGTTCATAATCCTCATTTTCATATATAATATCAAGAGTAATATTGTATGCAAAAATGTTGTAAATAACTACATTAGTTCGATTCCATCTTTTTCCTATCATGACATAGATTATTGAAATCTCATTATTATCTTTAGGTGTTTCACCTTCTTTCACTAATTTTACTATCAGTAATGTCCAGGGTTTCTTTAGAGATATTTACATCCCCAACTCTTTTTGGCTATTGTCTATTTTTCTTTTTCAAAATTTTTATTTTTGGAGTCTATTAGTTTACCACGCTTCTAGCATGTTCCAGACTCATTAGTGACAACTTGCTGTATTGGGATATCAATCTTCGATGAAACATTTGCAACTAGTATATATGAACTCAGTTACTTTCTTAGCATCTATAAATGTATCTGGTAATAGTTTTGCTATATTTTGCAAATGAATTATTTTATAAACTTCAAGTTTACATTGATCTGTACGGGGATTTCAATGAGACAATAATGATGCATTTCATGTAATTTCCTTTTCCAACTTCTTAATTCCTTCCCCTAATGTTGGAAAATTTGTCTCGTTAAAATGACAATCGACAAATCATATAGCAAATACATCACCCATCAGGGATTGAAGATATTCAATAATTGATGGGGAATCATACCCAACATATATTCCTAACCTCCTTTGAGAACCCATTGTAAACCCTAACTCGTTGTTAGTACTGCTTGAGTTTAAGTAATTAAATACAAGCTTGTGGACTTAGCTAAATTTTGTGTTGTTAGGTGCAAGCTAGGGGTGGAGATGGTAAGCACTTGTTGGGTGTTGAAGTTGTGCTTAGCTTGATGGCAAGGGTTTGTCAAGCTTAAGGCTAAGTGGTGTTGAGGATGGCATTGGAAGAACCTCGAAGTGTGGACCTAGGCGTTGAAGGCATTGGAGCCAAGAGGTTGGCGTCCAACTTCTCAAAATCTAGATTGGTTATTTTCTAAATATATAATTAAAAATGATTAGGTGGAAAATTAAGAGAAATTAAGGAAATGGGATGCAGGAGGTGTCATTCGAAGGTTTTGCATGAGGAGTGTCGAGAGGGGTATACATAGAAGCTAAAAATAGAAAACTTGGTCTACACAACTTACTAGAGCAAAAAGGGAGTTTCTTCGACCAAAACTTTCCTTAATCAGTGTTTGTGATGTGTGCGGCCTGCTGGTAGGAAATTCAATCGAAAAAGTGAAGGAAATTCATGGAGAATAAAAAAAGGTTCTGGATTTTGAGCATAGCCGAGTAAGGGTGGAAGATTAGTGAAGTTCAGACTGTTGAGTGAGATTAAGAGGCCAAATTTGGAGGTAAGTTAATTAAGAGATTAATCAAGAGGTTTGTGAAAGAAATTGATAATTAAAATGGTTAGAAATGTTAATTTTGGTGGCTGAGAGTGCAACGATGTCTTTAGGTGCAATTGGGTGCTAGTTGGCTGATGGTTGAAGAAGGTGCGCATAGGGGGTTGTCGATAGCTTGGGGGCGATTAGGAACTGTTTAAAGGTAGTGAGGCATTCTGTATGCTTAGGAGAGAAAGTAGTGGCACGAGTTGCACGCAGTGTAGGTGAGCAAGGGTATTGTGGCACACGCAACCTAAGTTGAGTGACAAGCCGTTGGACGCAGTTTAGCAAGACGCCCAATTGTGCGTGTACAAGTGCTCACGTCCAACTTTGTTGCACGCCTAGCTACATCATAAGTCAAATAAGATATTGGTTATTTCAGTTGGCGTCGGTGAGTTGATTCAAGTATTAACTTAGCTTGAGAGCATAATAACTTAGGTTTAAAGAAAGTTGGAAAGAGTCTAACCAAGGGAAGTAAAATTATTTTCAGGTCAAACAAAGGTGTGGAAGGCTTATAACCCACTAGGACCAGCTTAAAGGAGTGAGTGACAAATATTTTTAAAACTAAAGTGTTTAATGTTATTATTCTTTACCTTTTCAAGAAGTTAATGATTTGTCATACAAGCATGTTTCTTAAGTTATTAAAATGCCGTGATGAGTCTATTTTATCTGATTGTATCAATAAATGTTTTGGGTAAAGATTAGGCATGTTTATAACAATACTGAATACTATACAAAATTTACTTCAACTGTTTAAATGTACCCTAGTATTGATAAAGGAAGAGAACCAATACTGAAGAACAATGAGAAGGTATTTGGGCAGCTCAATATGTGAGATCTATGGTACCCACCTTGGCACATAAGGAGGTTTTGGGTCGTGTGTCGAGGTGCTAGCCCTTTGAAGGTATTTCTATGTGCACATAGGAGAGTTACTGACGCTGATTGTCCTGAGATCACTCGACATTAGCTAAGGAATATTTTCTACGTTGAGACTATTAAGATTGCTAACCCTCAACTAAGGTTTTAAGGTACAAGTTTTCTATGTTTTAATGATATCAAAGCATGCTATGTTTCATTAATTTTTGGCAATTGTTTTATATGATAAAGGTTTTATTTGCTAAAACTTATGTTACCAGGGTCACTCACTAGGCTCCCTTGCTCACCCTTTCTTGTGTGTTTTCTATCTCTCAAGTAGCGAACGAGTTCACGGTGCTTAGCCTATCCAACCTAGTTTGCTTCTGCTACAAGCTTTTGACCAATTTTAGTAAACTTTTGTATGTTTGGGGTATAAGTCTATCTTGTACATCTAAGTTAGTGCAGGGTGAATTAAAAGTCTGTAAGGATTTATTATAAGGTGGTTGTATGCATCTTTTAATGAAATGTATGTACATAAGCAGTATGTTGTTTTGAATATCTGTGAATGAGTATTTAAAGGATTATCTGTTATGTCTGAGAATATTATGTTATAAAGTTTGTTTGTTTAACCGGTTTCCTAAGAGGTAAGGAAGAAGGAAGTAGTTGGTCAGTAAGTGTTGAGAGCGTCGATACTTGTCCTCACATCTTTCCTTAGGTTGAAAGGGTGACTTGAAGGAAGGTGTGACACCCATCTTAGTACGTTGTGGTGGAGCAATTTGAACATATACTGCACATTCAAAAATTCTCAGATGGGAAATATTCGGCTCCAAGTCATAAGTTAATTGTAATGGTGAGTATTTATAATAAGCTACTGGCCTAATACATGCAAGTGACGCAGCATGCAAAATAGCATGTCCCCATACAAATGTAGAAAGCTTAGCTCTCATAAGTAATGGTGTAGCAATTAATTGCAAATGTTTTATAAATGATTTTGCTAAACCATTTTGTGTATGAACATGAGCTATAGAATGTTCAACACTTATCCCAATTAACATACAATAGTTACCTAAAGCTTGGGATGTAAATTCACCAACATTATCAAGACGAATGATTTTAATTGTATAATCATGAAATTGTGTTCTTAAATTAATTATTTGAGCAAATAATCTTGCAAATACAAAGTTTTAACTTGATAACAAGCATAAATGTGTCAATCTACTGGATGTGTCTATTAATAGCATAAAATATCTAAATAGTTCACTTGGTGGATTAATAGGTCCACATATATGACCAAGAATTCATTCCAAAAATGTAGGTGATTTAGTTCTCACTTTATTGGTGATGGTCTAATTATTAATTTGCCTTAAGAGCAAGCATCAAATGATAATTCATTAGATTGAAAAATCTTCTAGCTCTTCAATGGATGTCCATGTGGATTCTCAATAATTCTTCTCATCATTATAGACCCTAAATGACCTAAGTTGTCATGCCAAATTGTAAATATGTTTGGATTCATGAACTTTAAGTTCATTGTTGCATATGTTTCAATTACTCGTATATGATTATAATAAAATCTAGAAGATAAAGTAGGTAGCTTTTTCAATATACGTTTTTATGTGAGACAGTAGATATAATATAAATATATTATTTATTACATTTTTATCAGCCTCAATATGATAACCATTGCAACATATATCTTTAAAACTTAATAGATTTCTCTTTGATTGACTAGAGAATAATGCATTGTCAATTGTAAATTTTATTTCTCTAGGCAAAATGATATTTATTTTTCCAAATCTTTCAATTAGGTTGGCAAAACCTAATATTGTATTGACTTGTACTTTCAGTATTGTCAACTTGGAAAAATATTTTCTACTTGTAAGTATTATATGCGTAGCTGCACAGTCTGCCAGACATAGATCTCCATTCCTTATTTTTGAGTCACTCAACCTATGAATATTGTCCATGATTCTTCATTTCAACAAGATAATTGCAATAGGATAAACAAAGTTTGAAATACAAAAGTTTAACTTTAAGAAAAAAACACGAAAGATAGATAAACAAAACAAACAACATTAATTCTAAATATTCTCAAAATCAAAGGAAGAACTTGTTATGTCATTACTAGTGTTGATTTTCCCTTCAGAAGATTCAAAGAAGTCCACCACATCCAAATTTGTCCTACTTAATGGCTCAAATATATCATTATTCTGGTATGCAAAATTGTCTTTCACATTGTTCTCTTTTTCTTTTAGGGAAGTTAGATAGAGATCAATTAAGTGTTTGATGTACGAAAACCACGGGATCAGTGCCAAATCATTCCGCATTGAAAGCATTTATGTTCATCACCTCTTGAATTCTTATCTTGTGAAGCTTTTCTTTATGATCATCCTTTTGGGTGGTTTTTTTTAAAATTTTGATGATTAGAACAACCACCACGAAAATAATAATTATTTCTTCCTGTGTCTCAGTCACGACCACGACTACGACAACAACCTCGACCATGATTATTAAAACTTATAGCATCCACTTCAGGAATGATGTTCCAATCGGTCGAGATTTGTGATTTTTTTATAAAAAGCTCATTATTTTGTTTTGCCATGAGAAGACATGAAATTAGTTTAGAATATTGTTTAAAACCTTTCTCTCGATATTGCTGTTGCAGGAGCATATTCAAGACATGAAATGTAGAAAATGTCTTTTCCAACATATCCACATCAGTTATTTTTTCTCTGCATAATAACAATTTTGAACTAATTTTAAATAATGCAGAGTTGTAATCACTTACTGATTTAAAATCTTGGAGCCTCAGATGTATCCATTCATGACGAGCCTTAAGAAGAACAATTGTATTCTGGTGATCATACCTCTCTTTCAAATTCTTGCACAAGATACGGAGATCTTTTACTGTTAGATATTCCATATTTAATCCCTCGTGGAGATGATGACAAAGGAAGATCATGGCTTTTGCCTTCTCCTGACTAGATTTCATATTCCCTTCTTTAATTGTTTCCCCAAGGTTCATAGCATCCATGTGTATTTCAATATCAAGAACTCATGACAAATAATTACTTCCATTGATGTCAACGATTGCCAATTCTAGTTTTGTAAGATTTGATATGGTAACCCTATCACAAAAAATTGTATTTAGGTTAGAAATTTAATATATACTAAACATGCAAAACAATATTTAATTTACTAATTACAATAAAGAGGGAAAAAAATCGACTTACTTTTAGAACATACCTTCAGTGGGAAAATCGACAGGAACTTGTGCTGATAAATCATTGTAAAATTGAGTAGTACAATGGGAACATGGATATGAAGAAAAATATAATATAATAATAATAATAAATATAATAAAATAACTAAATATAAGAAATTATGTAAATAGAAAATATAGAAATGAGAATTTGAAGTGGATTTTTTTTCAAAAATATGTCTTCTCTCAATATCCACCAAATGCCACTATTTATAGGCAATTGGCAAGTAGAAGTGGATTTACATGACCACTAAAGATGTGTGATTATGAGACACATGGACAACACATGGTGTAATTGGCAAATGCCACTTGGTCTTTTGACACTAAGCATGGATACGTAATGGACATCTATTATTATTATAATATTTACAATATTTCCTCACTTTCCCCATATAATTTTCTTGCAAGAATTATCCTTTCTTTTGCTCTAGTTTCCAAAATTTTAAACCTTTCACACACTTTTTTTAACTTGATTATATTTCTAAAAAGAATTTTGGAGTATTTTCTAATGCTTAAATTTGTGTATCTATTTTTGGGGGTTTCTTTTTATGGGTTTTTTTAAAAAAACTTTTTATCTTTAAGATGGATTGTATAATAAGATGTAGATGCACCTTGAGATCGAGTGTAGTGGTTTAATATCCTTAACTCAATAAAGGAAAAAAAAGTGTATCTATCTTAAACTAGTACTCAAAAGGATTCAGATTTGTTGGATCCTAAACCTGCAAAGTATCGGTATTGACTTTTGAACCTATAAAAGGAGGAGTTGATCAATTTGGTTCTCATCTAAGAGGGTCACCAAAGTAAAATACACAAGAAATAGTCAATTTTTTAAATGTTATCAAGCAACCACATATTCACTCCTCTAGTGTTTTTATACATCCTCGACCCTCTCTATATTCTTTCTAACCATGAAACACATCTCTCTCTATATTCTTTTCCATGACAAATGCTCTCCCTCACGCTTTCCTCCTCTATTAGAGTGGTAGCACATCCAAACTGTATTCTATTCACGATTTCACTCAAACAACTACAATGCATGCAACGTGACTTCTATAGGTTCAACATGACTTATCCCCTTAAATCCAGCGGTAAATTTTTTAGAGTGGTTGTGCAACCACATCAATAGAGCCACAACGACTAACACGACCACAATTGTATCTATTCCAAATGAGGATTTAAAATCAAATTGAATAGAAAATAAAATTCATAATTGAGAGCAAATACTAGTTAGTCATAGTTAGAGCTCGAAGCATTATAGAAAGATTGAAATAACATGAAAATACTTGATTTAAAAATTTTGCAATATTTGCAAAACCAAAAAACACTACAAAAAAAATTGGTTTTTTGATGTCGGTCCAAAAAATTAGGCACAGATCTTTAATGAGGCCAAGTGAAAAAAAAAATGATTTTTAATGTCGGTTTTAGACTGATATTAAAAATACATTTAAATTAGGCTACAATGTCGGTTTAAAATCGACACTAAAAACCCCATTTCTAATTTCCCGGTATATTTTGTGCACGTGAAACCCCTCTTCTCCATTTTGTCAAATCTTTTTCCCTTTCTTCCTCTCACATACTTCACATGGCCGTTGGCCCACACCACACCTTGGTCGAGTTCTCGCATCTTCTATCGAGTTCGTGCAGTTCCATCGAGTTCGCAATTCTGTCAAGATCACGCCAGATCTTTTGTCGAGTTCGGCATCGTGGAGTTTGAGTCTATTCATCTAGCAACCTCGTCACCCATATTCATGAGCTTGGGAACTAGATTCATTGACTTCACACTAGATCTATCCACTCCTAACTAGATTCGCCCAGCACAACAGTTCTAACTGAAGGAGTTAGCAACTTAAATGCAGAAGCAATTAAGATCTAAAACACTCTAATTACATCAATTTTGAATATTAAACATGCTTTTTCTAAAACCAAAAAATAGAGGCAATGAAACTTATTTGTTGTAGCTCAAAATTGAATTATTTTTTTTTTCAAGTTTTATATCATGAACACTTCATGGACCACCACAAGAGTCTTCCTTATTATTCTCGGGCCATAGAACGGATTGTGGGATCCAAATTATGGTGAATTTGGAGTAAATTTGTGAAAAACGCACAGTTTTGAAGAGCTTTGAGTATGTGGTTTTTTTTTTAGCAAAATTAACCAAGATCATCAATTCATCTCCTCCATTTCTTTCTTCTATTTAAAGAAGAAACCATGCGCAATAACTTTACATGCAAATTAACACCAAACGTGGTGATTATGAGGATGAATTTGATAGTGGAAGAAGATGGAAGAAAGACAAACACCTCCTTCTTTGACATGCATAGTGGAAAATTCCAAGGTAATTAAATATGAATTTCACAAATTCACATTTAATTTCCATTCTAAACAATTTTAAATCTTATATAATATTAAATTAATTTAAAAAATAATTAATTATATTAAATTAATATTAAATATTAAATTAATAATTTTTCCACTTTTCCCCGCTATTCCCGCCCGATGAATCTCCATTCATCGGAATAATTTTCAAACCACATTTAAATATTTCCAACTCTCCAAATTCGTTTAATTCAGAATTAAAATGAACAAACCTTAAATTTTACTCCTTAGACAAATTTAAACGATTTCAAATTCTTTCAACACACTATTCTAAGGTTTAGTCTATGAGCTAACGAGGGGACCTAATGAACCTACAGATCATGAGCTCCAACGATTCAAAATTAACTGGCTAAACTTTTTAACCTAATGAATTAACATTCATTAACTATCGAGACACTCTACTATAGCCCAGTAGTTGCACTCTCCTCACTGTAGATATATTTCTGTCCACTTGATATAACCATGATTAGTAAGTCAATCCTTCACAAGTTGTTTGTAATTACAGCTGGGTCAAAATTACCATTTTACCCCTATAATTACATCTTATTCCTTAAGTCCTATTGATCCGTTAATGAACAATTGGTTTGTAGTCCAACCACCAAACTGAGTCCCTCTCGGGCCAATGAGAGGGTGGGCCTCTTGTTCAAGACCCGGAGTTAGTACGTAAGGGAACAACTTTTCTACTAGCCTAGAATTAGGTGAGAGTGAATTTCGTCTTGCAGGACTATGCCTCCAACTATTTACTTAGTCTTATCCCTAAAATGAAAGGCTTATTGAGTCAACGAACTCGGGCCACTCTCACCCATGTAGATTAAAGGATAATCCCAAATAAAAAAGAGTTCATAGTTAGTTCAAGATTAAGATCGAGTTACCTAGGTCATCATGTTGAAATAATCAGTTTTAACAATAAACGACGTTATAATGTAAAAGTGATAATTTCATGGTCCGATCTTATACAAACTCTTTGCATAGGATACCCCCACTCTCATACCTACAAGAACGATATAGGATCACATCGTTTGTATCAAATACAAAGTGGGTCGCATCCATAGTGTCCTCAAAATAAGGTACCTAGTCTTATCCCTATATTATAGACTGTTTTGGCTATTACCTATACTTGATTCACTTTTATGTCTACACATAAAGTCTGAGTATTGAACTTATAACCAGGGGTTTTTAGTTTATTTGATTTAATAATTGCAATTCACATATTCAATAACAACTTTACTGAATAAATTTCGACAACAACTTTATTAAGAATAAATTCCGAAATTTACAAACTACGAGTTTTAGGACATAAAACCCAACACCAATAACGTCATTTTCACTTTTGACGACATTGTTTCCACCAGATCTATCCACTTCCGGCGGCAGCATTTTCCACTAGACCCCATTTCACTTCTAGTAGTGTTTTCCACCATATTCAGCTTTGCTTCAGGGTCGTCCCATTTCAGATCTGTGCACTTTGAGGTTCAGGTCTATTTTAGTTTCATTTTAGCTTCATTTTCGCTTCATCCATGAGCAAATCTGAGCTATTCGTTTCAGGTTTAGCTTCGAGTTCGTTTCATGCCCTGCCGAAGACCGTGTGTTTTGTTTGTTGTGGGTTCTTCGATTCAAGTCGTTTGTTTGCTCCAAAGGTGAAATTTAGTTATAATATTTTTTTTGAATTAAGTTATTACAATATATATTTTTCTTGTTTCAATTATTAGAGTTCATAAGATTTTGAAGTGTTGAAATGAAAATTAATTTAAGAATATGGACTTGTTAAATAGTCTTGTTACCTTTTTTTTCTTGGTGTGGTTCATGTGTGTATAAACTTTTCTTTGTTTGGATGTTATCATAGTATTGAACTTGTTGTTGGTTGTTTGATTCAAGGAATTTTTTGCTCCGAAGGTGATTTTTTCTTTTTTTTTTTAATGTTTCTTTTAAATTTAGTGATTTCAAGTAATTTCAATATATTTGTTCTTGTTTTAATGATTGAGGTTCATAAGATTTTGAAGTATTGAATTGAAAATTAATCTAAGAATATGAGCTTGTTTGATAGTATTGTAATTTATTTATTTTTAATTATTATTATTAGTTTTTTTTTCTTGGTGATTCGTGTGCATATAGATTTTTTTTTTTTTCTTTTTTTGGGGGGGATTATAGCATAGTGTTGAATTTGTTGTACTATTCTTTTGAGTTTGTCTAACGTTTGATATAAACAATGAGTTTAGGTCTTGTATTAGTAACTTATCAAACATTTATTTATGGTAAATGTGAAGGTAAACAAGAAATGTTGAAGTGAGATACTAAAATATAATATACACAGTTTTACTCTTTTTCTTCATGAAGTAATTGTATGTCTAACAAGTTCACAAGCTTAAGTAACCATTATTCGTCCTTGTTATTGTTTGTCTCTTTTGTAGACAAGTCTCATATTATACCATCATGGATAAGTCATAGATGAAAAAAGATAGAATGTCAATTGAGTATGGTTTAGGGGTTGAGATGTTTATTGAAAATGGACTACGACATTCAAATATGTCGAATGTCATGTTGTATTTATCTTTTTTTTTTTTTTTTTTTTTTTTAGTTT
>QLSR01000100.1:4040101-4073490 GCA_031780015.1 Citrullus colocynthis | reverse complement strand
TTTTTTTTTTTTTTTTTTTTTTTTTTTTGTAGTTTGTGGAGGGGTGTGGTCTCATATATTATGGAAGTGCTTTGTATTATTTATGTTCCTATTTGTAGTTTGTGGAGGGGCAGGTGGTCCCGTATGTACGATATTGAAGTGTTGACTAATGTACTCAATTGTTGTTTTATAGAAGTTTTTTGTTATTGCATAATGTATAAGTAATGAGAAATTGAAAAGTTTTAAGTAGAATAGAAAAGTTTTGTTTATGGTTTATGGGTATTTTTTGGTGTGAGCATTTAAGATTTTCTATGAAAAATTACCTTAAATGCAAAACTACTGAAAATATTTATAACTAATAGCAAAATACACAGTCTATCACGATATATCACAGATTGACAGTGAAATTTTGTTGTATTTGTAAATATTTTGGTCCCTTTTGCTATATTTGAAAAGAGCCCATTTTCTATTGTCTTAATAGAATAGAAGTACTAAGTGTTGTTTGTGGAAGGACGAATGAATGTCTATATATTATAGAAGTCCTTGGTATTATTTCTAATGATAGTTTTTGCAAGAGCGGGTGGTTCCATATGTGTTATAGAAGTGTTGGATATATGAAGTTTTTATTGTAATTTTATAGAAGTGTGTTGTTTTGCATTTTTGATATACTTGTTTTTAATTTTATGCTAGTGTATTATATTTTTGTGTATTGATACATTTTAGGTTAGGTTTATGCATTTACAGGTAGAAGAGAAATATTGTTGGTTTACTATGCAGGCACGCACTAGTGCAAACAGTTTTTTTTATATATATTTTTAATAAATTGAGATGATGGACATTTTTTGACACCAAACGAGACATTCAATAACAGCTTTTAATTCTCAAACTGACATTAAAAATAAACTAGACATTTTATAAGCATTAAAAAACATCCATTTTCAAAGTGGGATGGATAGCCTTTGACAATGAGTGGCATAAAGCAGCTTATAGCTTTAATGTCAAAGAAACTCATTTAATGTCGGTTAGACGACCAACATTGAAGAAGGTGTTATTAAAGATGTTCAATGTCGGTCATCTATAATGTCAGTCGAGAATCGACATTAAAATCATCTATAATGTCGGCCAAAAACCAACAATAAAGGTGACCGATATTGAACATCTTTAATAACACCTTCTTTAATGTCAGTCAAACATTGTATCCCTATAATGTTGATTTTCAACTAATATTAAAGCTCAATTTTGTACTAGTGAATGTTCGAGTTAGATCTAGTTTTCAATTTACTACATGTTTCTTTACTCCGTTTACTATATGTTATTCATCCACGAGTTTTCAATTTACCATGTTTCTTTTACATTCTATTATTTACTAATTTAGTAGGGAATCAATCACCTCAAGTGTTAGGTTGCAATATTTCTTCAAAAAGAAAAAGAGAAAAAAAATCAATCTTAGGTTGCAATATATAGCTGAAGAAGATTTAAAATTAATTTAATTCTCTGCTTGTAGTTTGACCTTTAAATCTACTTTCATAAACATATATGAATGTCTATACGTATGAAAATAATATTGGTTAAATTATTAGAAAGGCATGTTAGCTTTGTCATTTATTTAAAAAATATTTTGACTTTCAAAACATACAATATTACCTTTGAACTTTCATAAATGATTCATTAATACCCTTAAAGTAGAAATGTTCTAAGACTTTCAAACGAAAATTGAGATATGAAATAGTGTAACTGATAGCACCCAAAATGTGCTATCTCCCTTAACTTAACTCAAGATCGTTGTGCTATTTAATTGGTTTTAAGTCGTTTTACAGGTCTCGGACACTTAAAAAGTAGAACAATGCTCTATCAACAATTCCAGGTTAATCCAGGCTGATTTGAGTGTTCAAAGCTACAATAAGAGCTCAAAGAGGGAGTATGGTCGAGAGAGGCCAACACTTGGGCCCTCAAGAGGCGCTCACACGGCGCTTTAAGGCAGAATGTTCACTGCCTGAGAGTGTTGTTGAGGGACAGAAGCTGAACTATCGAGAGTGTCACAGCGCTGCCTTATGGCACCGCGACGCTACGAATTTTGACGGAATGGGAACGCACATGGGAACGTCGTAACGCTCCAATTAGGGTAGACAGCGCCCCAACTCTCCAACAATCGTTTAAAAAGAAATGTTTGTTTCTAACACGAAGGGAGACGAAAATTACCCATTTCTGCAACTTTGAACTTCCTTCATCTCGATAGTTAATTCTTAACCATTTTGGACTTGATCAACATTTGTTTTTGAGGATTTCATCATAAATGTAGGCTAAAGGTAAGTTTTCTAGCTTGGGTTTGATAGTTTTCTCCTTTAGTTTAGTTGTGAGACTTTTTTGACATTTCATATTGTTCAAACTCTCTTGTTTATGAGTTTTAATCTGATTATATTGATTATGAATGGTTACTTCTTGTTATTGATTGACAACCAATGCTTGAATGTTACTTTTCCATATTTTAGTTTTATTATTGATTAAGGTAATAAATGGATTAGAAAGCAAAAGGTTAGATTAACTTACTTTTGAGTCAACCATAAATGAGTGTTGCTTTAATCAACGTGGACTTAAAACCATATTGAATGAATTAATTAGACGATGGAAATCAATTCATTCATCTAGCTTAATCCCTAAAGCTTAATGCAATTAGACCACTTAGATCAGTATGCATTAGGCTAATTGGGTAATTAGGACAAGTGGTTAGGATTCTAATCAATTTGGCTAGCTTAAACATGAGATTTGACCTAGAGTTCTATCATCGTACTAATAGGAAAAACTTCAATTCAAGCTTGAGCTGAACCTTTTTATTATCAATTTCATAACACTCTTTCATTTACTTTCACTTGCATGCCATTTAATTTCATACAATTTTTATTTCCTTACATTTATGTTTCAAGCATTCACCAACCAACCCCCCCCCCCCCCTCCTCTCAGTTACGATCACTATAGGCATTTTCTTTGAGAAATTGACTGTCTCCTTGAGGTTTGACCCATACTCCATTGTTGCTATTGAATTAGTGTAGGCACATAAATTATTTTGACCCGTTTGAAGGCCTTGACACCCTTTGGGCTCGGTGAGTAACAACGTCCTACAAAAAAAAATTTGGATCACCACTTTGTTTTAGGTCATCACTATACAATTTAACTTTTAAGTCTCAATTACGTTCAAAATTCTAAATACTTCTATTCTAAGGGTAGTTTTTAAACATTCATGAAAATTGAGGGGTAATATTGTAACTTTAAAAAAATATATGAGTATCTTTTAAATAAATAACCAAGTATAAAAGTATTTGTTATAATTTAGTCAATAATATTTATAGTTCTCTGGATAATTTCTAGATTATTAGTGCTTTAGTTATTTTTTGACAAATTATTAGCAATCACTTTTATCTCACCTAAATGTGAATATACAAATGTCATGAGTGTGACTTCTACAACTAGATTCTTATACATTAAATGAAGGCTTTCACTTTTCAAATTCACACCATACCAAGTTTGAAGTTAATTAAGTAAACAAAACCAAATGATTTCCAAGATGCTTATCTTCGTGGAAAGGGAAATGTGAAAAGAGGAAAAAGAAAAGGTCAAACTCATATAATTATAACATATTGCATTATCAAATATCTAATTCTTATAACTTGAAGAAAAAACCACACCTAATCCTAATTGGCTATGTGTTGGTTGTTTGTTGTCAAATAAAGCTTCTATTTTATTTTATTTTACTTTGTTGGGGGCCAATAAAAGACTCAGGTGGGGTTTGAGAATCTGACAGATAATCCAATTTGGATTAGCCATTGATAATAGATTTTGAGTGTGTGTGGTTGAGAATGCTTTCTAAAGGTTTTTTTTTTTCTTTTTTTTTTTAGATAATACTTTTCCTTTATAATATGTGCATAATAATAATTTTCGTTCTAATAATTTTTTTACTTTAATATTATGAACATTTTGCATTTATTTTAAGTATATTAATTTTCGTTCTAAAAAAATATTTTTAAAAAAAGCTTAGCATGGTTCACATTTAATTTTTTATTTAAAATTTGACAATAAATTGAGGAGTGTTTCTTTCATAAATGTAAAATCATAATTGAAAAATTGGGAAAAAACCTTCTATAAAAAAATAATTGTAATGTAATGAAAGTATAAATTCAAAATTGTAACATCTTACTACATGAGATCCGATGGCATGTAGCACAAAGTTGGAATAGATTTCAAAAGCATAAAATTGGAAGAAAATGTTATCAAATGGGATTGTATCTTTTTGTTTAAATAATTAATTTTTTTATCATTCTTTTTATATAATTCATGGTTATATTTAGAGTTCGTATACGTTGCCTACTCATAATAAATATTGTTATTTTCTCATTAACATGAATGATTGCATTGTATATACTTTTAAGAGCTGACAAGATAAATAGCAAATTTTAAAATTTCGTTTGGAAAAATAACAAAATTTGCCCTTATTCATCATGCCTATGTCTGACTCACATGTGCAATCTATAGAACAAAAAAATAAATGATAAGTTTGATTGCAACCATTTAAAAACTAAACGACATGATTCATCAAATTTATAATTTATTTGTAACCAACCTCATAGTTTAGAGGTGGTTTAATAAAGTATATAGACAAATAAAAAAAGATAAGATAAAAACGAATTTGATAAATTACTAAAAAAATACTTATATTAAAGGAGAAAAATCAGAAAGATACAATATTATGTTATGATCAAGAACATGAAAAAATTATGGTTAAATCAAATATATCAGAAAATGATTTTTTTTTAATGGATTTGAACCGTGGTTAAACATATCCATTTTTTTCTCTAAAATCAATAAGATTAGAAACTAATAACTGATGATGCTGGCCTATTTACACTGTTTTTTTTCTATTTCTGATTGATTCACGATATAGTAATTACATTGTATTCAATATTTTTTTTATGAAAAACCACACAAAGGGCAGATTCGTCTGAGTGGCACACGTTTTTCCAAAAATCTTATTATTTACCAAATTCAGCAAATGTCCATATGAGTCCCAAATTCTTGCTATTTTGTCTAATTTCCCTCATGTTTATTTGATTTCTGAATTTTCAAAATTACCAATTTAATCTATGGGCTTTTGAAATTCTAACATTCACAAATGTATTAGACACAAAATTAAAAGTTTAGAGTTTTTAAACAGAAAATTAAAATATATATCTAATAAATCAATTAACTTTTAACTGTTTCAAACATATCAATGACCTATTAGGACAAAAATAAAAGTTACACAATCAACGACCTATGACATATAAAATTGAATGTTTAAAGACTTATTAAACACCTTTAAAAATCTGGGACCAAATATACAAAAACTTCAAAATATAGTATAATTTAACCTTTAATTTTTTGATTGCTTCAAAATGTTGATATTCTCTTGCTATTAGTCCTCAATTCTTTGCACATGTGGAATTAGCAATATGGTCATTAAGGTCCAATCACAACAAATGATACCAAACAAGATCAAACCATTAAGAAAGTGAGTTGTGGCTAGTGGGACTTGCCAAATTTATCCCACAGCTATTATGGGACATGCATGGAGATTTGGACCTCTAATGTCGGACGAGGTAATACATGTTAATTATCATTAAATTATACTCACTTTGGTAATAATCCTAGTAGTTGTGTTCGTGTGTAAGGTGGCCTCTCATGTTCATGGATTAAAATATGGTATGAGAGTTTTTTTTTTCCCCTTTTAAGCAAAAATTGGCTACAAAATTGTACGATGAAGTAAATATGGTTCTATTGATATGTCCTCAATTAAAAGATAACAAGTTTGAATTCTCCAGTTTCGTTTAAAGTAAAAAAGAAAAGAAAAAAAAAGATCTATTACAATGAGAAAACACAATACAATGTATGATTTAACAAATGTACACCAATTAGTGTCAATTTTGTACTTTCATTTGAAGTAAAATACGTGGTGTTGAATACAATTTCGAAGTCCATTCAAATTCCACTAAAAGTGCAATAAAACCAATTGAAAATTTTTGAATCCCATGAAAGTTGATGTTGATCTAGAAAACGATCCCGTCCATCTTGCAATTTCATTCGCAACATCATTTGAAATGCTGCTTATGTGTCGAAATGTTTAGATAAACTACACCAAGATGAAGATTATAACAATATTATTAGATTTGTTTAGTGATGAAGATTATAACACTTCATTTATATTTTCATAATGATTTTTCCATGATAAAATGAAATGTCAATGTCCATTTGTTCAAAGAAAAATTAAATAAAACTACAAAATTTCTCGTGCATAATGTTACTAGTAAATAAAAAGCATAATGCAGGAAGAGAGTTTACACATGATTTATTTTCTTTTTTTTTTTTTTTTTTAATTTTGTTTTTTATGACATTACAAATGAAAACCATGAAAGAAAACACTCTATCACACAAACTCACTATCATACTCAGATCAGTTCTCCTTCCTTATGTGTGTGAATCACACAGTCCGCCGTTGGTAATGAAACGCAGGTTAACAAATAACCCTCTGCCATTTGACTATCATCAAGGAACGACCCGTCCGACTGATCAACTGAACCCGAAACCATTTTCCCGGCACACGTAGAACACGCGCCTGCCCTGCAAGAATAAGGTAAATCTACTCCTGCTTCTTCAGCTGCATCAAGAATGTAAGTATCATCAGATGCCTCAAACTCATGCTCTTTCCCACATGGTTCAACCAGTTTAATCTTGTAAACTGCCATTGCACAGGCTCTGAATGAGGGACATGATCTCAAGCCAAAGGATTTTGAAATGTTGCTCGTAGATCCAATTGACCATGGACACTTGATTATGGCACTTCTGAGTTGATTTCTACACGGCCCGTTGTACATGCAGCGGGCAGGAAGCTTTGCATTTGACATGGTTGACATTTCTGCTCCTAAATTCATGAAACACATTAAAATGGTTTTGTTTACAAATCAAATCAACCAAAGGCTAAAAGCATGTGAGAAACGTAAAGGCTACACCAGGAAACAAGCAAATAGCTAAAATCGAACAGAATATTTGAAATATAGAGCACATCCAGCAAGCGCCCACAATGAACTTGCATATGGCAGAACCATTTTCTTTTGCAAGTCAGCGGAAAATGGTCAATTTCTTCATTCACCTTCGTAATGGAGTGTGTGTGTGTGAAAATTAAGCATCCTGTATGTAAATTCAGACTATAGAGAAAGCAATACAATACATGATGGGTCTAGTGATTTTGTATGCCTCTTTTCAAAACAACAGATGAGGTAGCAGAAAGCTATTCAATGTTGATGAAGGCAATTGATGTATGGAGCATTATGAGAAGATGCAACCTAAGGGCTTTTTCTGCTCTTCACTCGAAGCTCCATAAGCAATAAATTACACCCAGATAAATAAAACTATCCAACCTAGATCAGTCGCATTAGTTTAAAACAAAATCTCAATAGAGTCCAAAGGTTTTATTTGGAAAGACAGATTTGAAGAAAAGAAGTTACCACTGTTCTATCATCTCTAGAACAGTCCAAAACAACAAATTAAGCTTGTGATGTTAAAAAGAAAACAAATATGGGAGGCAAATAGCGAAATCGGGAAAGGAAAAAGTCAATGTGATGAGGGAGACTGTTGGGGGACAAATATTTGAGAAGCAGCTAGTTGATTTGCATTGCATAAAATAGAAATAACACATACAGTAACGAATAGAAGCCATGAAATTGTGATATATACAGAAGACACAGATAGCAAGGGAGTTAATTTCACAATTGAATGATCAATGAGAAAGCGAAAGAAAGAAGAGAAAGAAACGGGCGTGAAGCTCACAGAGAGAGAGAGAGAGGCAGCGGAGAAAGCGAGGCTACGAAATCACAGGCAGCCCTAATTCATTGAACGATGCGACAATTAGGGCTATATATATATGTGTGTATAGAGAGAGAGAGAGAGAGAGAGAGAGAGAGGAAGAGAAATGGCTTTTGGCAAATGGTAAAAGCAGTGAAGAGAGAGGGGATGAATGGAGAATGTGGCACTTGCAAGCTTCGAAGAGGCAGGAAGGAAGTGAAGTACCAGATCCAACCTCCTTAGTTCTTACTCTTCTTTATGATCTATAAACCTAACTCCCCATCTCTGACTTTTTTAATCACATTTCAATTTATAAACCAATTTTGCTTTGGAAAGGGAAAATGGTAGAGGGGTGCCTCTAAACCCTTTTCAATGAACAACAGCCCACAGAGAAGACCTATGGCCTATGATTATCAACCACCTCTTTTTAAAAAAATAAAAATAAAAATAATAAAAAAATAGAGTGAGGTCGAATACCATTAGTAAATTTACTAGTATTTTCCGCATGCTTGATGCTAGAACCCAATTTCAAAATATAAATACAAGTCCTGATCTACAGTAGGGTTGGCCAAAAAACCCATGAGACCCCTACCCGATTTAGACCAGAGACGAGAGGGTATTCCCGCCTCCACTCCAATATCCGACACCAAATCCTAATTACACTCGCTTTCGTTGTCTCGCTCGCTCCCGAGATTAACAAGGAATGAGTCCCCACAAGGACCCTTCTCCGACAAGAAATCCCCACTTCCATCCCCGATATCATAGTAGAGACGAAGGCGAAGATGGGGTACATTCCCCCACAAAGGACGAGGAACCCCCAACCATAATCCGAGATTGAGTCTTCCTTTCATGATCATAATTACAAATGTCCATAAAAATCCATCCAAAAACATTGGTTAGTACATAATCAATATTTTCAATGTATCCAAGAACTTGACATTTCTATTTTAAAATGCCAAAATTAAAAAAATAATAATAATAAAACTTTCATAAGTGTAGTATTTCATATTATAAATTCATTTTTAAACATGCTTAATATAGAATATTATAAATACATGACAGTAAAACAATAATTAAACAAAATTTATAGAATAAAAAACTGATAACGACAAAATTAAAAATCTATTACCAAGTAGATAAAATCCCCAAATTCCACAAAATATAAGCCCTTAATTTACAAATTCATCCAAATGTTGCCCTCATACACACACAACACAAAGTCCAAACTAGATTTATCCCAACATTTGAAACGATAACATTAAGAAATAAATAAATAAGTCCAAACCAAAATACGTGCAATGGTCGATGAATATTAGGGAAAATAGATCTAATACTGCGATGGAGATCATGTCTGTTGTCTACTTCACTCATAAAAAGTGAAATAGAAAGAGGCCTTACATGCGTCTATATAACCCACGAACGAGAGAAAAAACCAACAATTATAATAGCATCAGACCAGAGTAAAAAATGTAAACGAACGTTCATGATGGGTTTGGTTGATGGGAATAAAAAACTTCATTATCAATTCACTTTAAAGGAGAAAAAAACATCCCTGTTTCTTTGTTCAATAATCATTCAAAAACGCTCAATTCACAAAACTGCTCTTCAAAAAATAACGTCAACGGTAAAAAGATCGAACACAAGACTGACTAGATTGCTAATAGAGCTTAGAAAACCCGGTATGACTTGCCCATCGTGCTCTTCAGGTACAGGCACCTGACCTGCAAACAATCATATTTGCATTTCCATGAGCGAAAATGACAAAACAAATCAAGTTGAGTTATAAGAAATGCACTGAGACTAACTTACATTCTGCCAGTTCTTTTTCAACAAAGAAACCAGGAAATTGACACTCATTTGAACATTCTGGAAGACTTGCTTCTCATCCATGGCAACATTTCCAACGGCAACTCCCATACAAAGGACCTTCTTCAGTTGAAACTTGACCATTGCCTTGGTCTCATTAACTTTGGATTCAAGCGTTTCTTGGTGTGTCACCAATGTTGGGAACTTTCCTGAAGCATGAAAAAACCAAAGATCAAACTGACAGTTGAACATAACAGGGATAAATGTAAAACATAACAAGTATTAATCATATTTGGTGAAGAAAAACAGAAGAACTACATCTCCACAAAATATTCTAACCTGCTTTGTTGAGACCAGGGCCTAGAAGACGAGGGATCTGCTTGATTATAGCTTCAGATGCCAAAAAGGCATGGTATTTTTTGGCAAGTTTCTTCACCAATTTCTTGTTCTTATTTAGCTTCTTCAAGCCTTCCACATCCATATAGTCTAAACCAATTTTTTCGGCCTAAATTTATTTCATGAAACCCCATTAAAGAAACATCCTCAAAGCATGTGGAAAGCTGAAGTTATAGATAAGAAGAGGCATATGGGAGTCCTAAAATCAAATTAAATCAATGCATTGATTCACACCAAATGATCCATCTCCAAAATGATCATCAGCTAATAATATGTAGCTTATTCATACCAATTAACGTTACAGTGTAACTCGAGGTGAGTAAAATTACCTCTTCAACGTGCGAGGCATCCCCTAGCATGCATATCTTCATCTTGGGACGGGGAATGTGTGGCAACTTCACAGAACCACTGAATCGCTTGTCCTTTTGAGGATCATAGTTCTTCAGCCCGATCTGAAGCTCAATGGTCTCAGTAAACTTCCTCTTTTTCTCATTGCTATCAGTGAAGATAGATGAGATAGCTTCTCTCAATGCATCACTCTGAAGCTTACTGTATAAAGAAATGAGAAGACAATAAGGCCACACACACACAAGGTAAACTAAAACGATATCACGCTGAACTTCATGGAGAAGCACGGGAATACAAGCCAAATTCCTAAAAGATCATCAATCCACTCTCTCAAAAGTTCACATACCTCGAACATTGTATTAAAACATTCACAACCCATGATTCTAGCAACCATAAAACTCAAAACAGTAGAATGGATGAAAATAAAGAAGAAGAAGAAGAAGAAGAAGCCTACTTCCTAAAGATCATCAATCCACTTTCTCAAAAGTTCACATTACTCAAACAATCTATTCAAAACCCATTATTCTAAACCATTAAACTTTAAAAAGCAGAATCGAAGTAAAGATGCTTACTTCCTAAAGATCATCAATCCACTTTGTCAAAAGCTCACATTACTCAAACAGTAGATTAAATCATTCATAACCCAATATTCTAGCAACCACAAAACTCAAAACAGAAGAATCAAAGAAAAGAAATCAAGGGAGTGCAATCATCGTAACTAGTAAAACCCAAATGCGAGCATGAATCTGAATCCAAAACAATTATCCAAAACTAAGAGAATGCTGTAAAAAATACCTCATTTTCGAATCTTCGACTTCGCAAAGACACTATACACTTCAGTCCTGTGCACAAACAGAGTACAGAAACGGTAAGAAACTTCAAAAAAAGCAAATAACAATGGAGCAATTGATATAATCATGAGCAGTAAGCAAAGGAAAACTGCAAATCGAACCCAAAAGAAAAGCACCAACAGACATAAAAATTGCGCAAAATTCAGAAAAACATGAAGTGGGGATTAAAGTAATGCTATTAAGAATATGAAGGTGAAACAAAGGAGAACAAAAGGGCAGCGACGGCATACCTGAGACGAAAGAAAACGAAAGAAATTAGGGTTAAGAAAGGAGAATTTATACATCGGTGGAACTGGTGGGCTGTCTGATTACCTACTAGGTCAAATAAATGGGCCAGCCCATTTAACTGCCATTTTCTTTTTCTCTTTCTTTTTTACCTTTTTTTCTTCTTCCAAAACTAACATTAACGAAATTTACAAGGTAATATTTATATTTCTTCTTAAAATTTTAGTATCGAGTGTTCGAGTGTTGGAACGCGAGGACTATTTTGCAATTATGGTTTATGATTTTCAAATTTATGTGCTTATATATTTGATTTTTTTATTTGATAGATTTTATATCTCGATGGTCACTAGTACAAGATTTCATAAACTGAAAAGTAATATTTATGAGACATTTTTTTCAAAACTTTAGTTTTAAAGTGTTGGATTAGATTAAGTGTTAAAGTTTTATGACTATTTTGTAGTCATGACAATCATCTATTGATAAATCGTTTAGTTGTTTGTGTGTTCGATAAATCATGTTGGAATGTAATTAAGGAGTTGTTGTTGCTAGAGTGTCACTTAGGCATATTTAGTTTGGTGGGAGAATAAGAGTGTCATTTAGACACTTTTTAAGAACCTTTTACATGGATTGCATGTTTTATTTAGTTCGGGATTGTATTACTCCCTTTAATAACTTTAGTTGATCTTAAAACTTTGATATTCAATGACTTAGTCACTTTACTTTTGAATTATCACTAAGACATTTTTTGATATATGGGGAAGGGGGTGAAAAAGCTAAATAGATTTATTGTGATTATCGTTGACATTGATGCATTGAGTTGAACTCTAAAATGTGAATGTTGTGTTGAAACTAGGTCTTGCATCAATCCATTAAGTGGTGAAGCTACCAAGCAAGTGATTGATGTTTGATTATTGACAAAACTTGTTGTAATATAGTTACTTGTAACAATATCTTGTTGTATTTAGTTTCTTTTTAAAATTTTCCCAAGTTTGGTTATTAGTTTACTTGTATATATCCCTTTTGAGAATATTCAATAGTTTCTTTGTATTTAGCTTCATTGTAAAAACGTTGTCAAGTTTATTCTTATATATGAAAGTTGGCATTTATGTTTGTACTTTTTTTTTTTTTAATTAAAATATGACTAGTTGGAAATCATATGTGCAATGCTAATGACAAGGTTAAAAAAATAACAAACTACCAAGACATGTATTTTTACTGACAATATAAAAGTGTCATAGATATGAAATTCTATGATAATAAAAATGTGTTATGATAGAACATTTGTTGACATAAAGTATTTGTCATTGTTCAACTATTTTTGACAATAAATTGTCATGGTTCATATATTCTGCATATTTGATCGGCGAAAAATGTTTTAATAACTTGAAAACTTTTTGAAGAAAAAGTCTTCAGTCTAGTGCAAGTGTACATTGTCGACAAGTAGTAAAAAGATCGGAAGTATTAAAAAGATCGGAAGTATTTTGAATCATCTCCCAAGAGAACGGTTTTTCAACAAAATTCCAATTTGAACAAAGATTTTACTCAAAATTGCAACTAACCACGTAACCAAAAAAATTATTTTGAAAGTTCGAATTTGTGAAAACAAAAATTAAAAGATGAAAATAAGTAAAATTCAATTATGAGAAAAAGGGGATTTAAACATGATCATGTCTATTTTAAGGAGTTATAGCCTAATATGAAATTAATAATTAGAATTATACAATGCATAAGGTAAATCATATTCTACACCTATTTGACCTTCTATGAAGATTTAGGAGGCTAGGTCATTAAACCTATATTTCTATGGCTAATGTAACTTACATGATTTAAAACACAACACCTTGATTTAAAAGGTTTCCTTAAGTGCTGAAATTCTAAATGAAAACTCAAATGGCAAGAATGAATTCAATGATAGTCAAGCACAAAGAAGGGAAGTGCAATGCATGGTTAAGGAAAATTAGCAGGAAAAGGACACAAAATTTTGGCAAAACCTCAAGTGCTGAAAAATGGTGAATAATTAATAAAAATATGTAGAAAGTTGATTAATTCAAGGAGAGAAAGATTCTCGTATACCCACCTAAATTAGTCTTGGATTTTAAAATTTTCAAGTGAAAATCCAGTCTTAACATTCCAACTTTCGTATGAAATGGATTAAGGAAGAAAATGAACTTTAAACAAATTAAAAATATAAACTTGAACTTACAACATATATCTAAAATTGATAACAAGACGAAACTAAGATTATTTTATTACGATAACTACTAAAAATTAAAATGGAATTACAAAAATTAAACTAGAAACAATAAATTGAAACTAAAAACAAGACTTGGAATAAGTAAAAGTTCTAAGAAAAAAATCTACAATAATTTAAGAACAAAATAAAATTCAAAATGAAGAACAATTTATTGAATTAATTGCTATAAAATGAATGGACAAAATCAAGCTAAGTTGCTAAAAAATTGAAATAACGGAATGAGATACATCAATTAAATTGAAACTATAAAGAAGAACAAGATAAAGAAATTAATAGCTTGAAAAATAAATGTGCACACTAGCCTTAGATCTCTCTTGATTCAAACTTTGATAAGATGAATCAAGAAATGATAGCCCCAACTTTCAAAGGTGACCGGATCTATGCACGTGCTACAACTTGATTCTTCAAAAACTAACTAAAAACAGTAGCTAAAATGAAAAATAAAGATGTTCAATTTTTTCTTGTGATGGAGGAAGAATGGATGCTTGAATGGAGAGCATGAGAAGCCTTTTTATAGATCCCCGGAGGTAGTGGTTGCTGCTGAAGATGGGGAGGTCATGGGCTGCCCTAATTTGCAAGATTGGAGGAGAAAATCCTAAAATCAAGCCTACAATCAGATCTGAAAATTTAATTATGTTGTGGTAGATTGTTGTAGCAATATGTTTTAATGCTGCAGCAATTTGGAATCAACGAATTTTTTGCAAAAATACACCAAAATTAAAAAGAATCTTGTCAAATTCACTCTTTTTTCACATTTAAGACTAAACATGCCATCTATGAATTATTTGCTATTTCTTATCTTGATTTTTCTATGAAAATGACTAAATGTATGAAATTTCCATAAAAAATCTTATATTTAGAAGCTAAATAATTCTAAAAAATGAGAATTATCAATTTTCTTTTTTGACATTTTATAACTATCGCCAATACTCATAACATTACAGAAATAAGCCAATTTTTAGTTAGTGATTACAATGATAATCTTTCATAGTAAACTTATCATTGTAAACTTGACAATAATTCTGAGTTAGTGATTACAATGATAATCTTTCATAGTAAACTTATCATTGTAAACTTGACAGTGACAGTTTATTATTGTCAATAAATGTTGATTGTTCACATTTATATATTGTCATTAAAAGTCCAATTATGACATTACTGTCATTAATACTCTTACCTTTACTGGGGATATAATGACATAAAATAAGTGTCATGAATTTTAATTTTGACAATTTTACACCACATGAAACCCCAATTTTCTTGTGGTGGGTAAAGCTCAAAAGCCATTTTTGAGTGGCCAATATCAAACTCACATAGCCTAGGTAGACAATATAATTAGAAAGACAAAATCAAAAGTTTAACAGAGGAAAGAAAGCAAGTTTACCTCTCGAAAATGAAGTAAGTTGTCTGTCATGCTTTGTTGGCGGTTGTTCCACCCCTCAAGGGAAGGTTGGTAAGTGCGCTCGTTCAAGTGGCGAATGTTACAGCAAAGGCAACAGTGGGATCGCTAGGGGCTTGAAAAGGACCATTGAAAGTAAGCAAGTTTTCTGTAGTTGGTGCAGTATTCTGCCTTTCTACTATATAAATGGCTATTGTCAATTTTGAGTGAGGTGGATATGTGTAGAGACATTGGCATTGAGAAGGGTGGTCCTCCTTAAGAGTAGTGTTTCTAGCATTAAGAGCATCAACATTCAAACCCACAAAGTTAACTTCTAAAGTCGACGTTCCTCAATTTCCTTAAGAGGAAGAAGATAGGTGTATAATGGGCGCCGAGGCAGGCAATTTAGTAAGTTGCTAAGCTTGGAGTTCCTACTCTCGTTAAAAAAGGGTGATATGTCAACAAGGAGCTATGCCTCTGTATGCCTTTAGCATGTGGTTATAGCTATAGCTACATAGATAATATGCTAAATGGTTTCACTAAATTTAGGGCTACCAACTTGGGAGGAGCTTATTATCGGCCAACCTTCTAGGTTACTAGTAAAGAAGTTTTTCACTGTAAGACATAACTTAGTGGTAGTAGGGGATAACTCCAACATCTTTTTATTTGAAAAAGTAGATAACAATTTATATTCCATAGAAAGCAAAGACCACGAAGTTTAGTAAAGAGAGAGGAAAAAGTACCATACTTCTGGAATTTAGTTGGACTTAAGGAAGCAAAGTTATGCTCACTGGAAAAAAGCCAATCATCACTTATGAGGAATCAGTCGAGATGCCAATCTTTGTTTGAGGAGGGAGTCTTCATAATGACCTTAGATTGGTGGTGAAGACTAACGTAAAATGTTATGTCAGTTTTATGATGCTTGTTTAATAAGCATAGAGACATGAAGTTTTCAATGATGATTTGACCAAAATTAGCAAGTTCAACCCACAAGATGTAACACCCAAGGATAGAACCCCATCCATTGGGGACAATTTGCGTAGGGACAAAGTTCGCATAAACTAGAAACTCTTGCCTGATTGAGGGGAAGTCGAACCCCAAACTTCAACATGATGGTATAGAACGCCTCTTCAACACCAGGGGGCTGGTCAAGTCTCTCCTTCAGAAAGGGAACCCTCATTCGGACAGAGTGAGGGATACTGTATAACACCCTCAGCTCTTCTAAATATTTGACAACCATGGAAGCATGGAGGCAAGATGGTGCTAGGTTGTTGCTCAAAACTCTCCTATTGTTACGTCGAACTAGTCCTCAGAGAACTAAACTGGAGAGAATTTCTAGCTCATAATCTAATGAGTTATCAAGACTGGTGGCATTAAAAGCTAGGTTGTGTGACATGGAGTGTCGCAAATATTGTGATTTATGCCCTAAAGTCTTGTTTATTTGATATAATAGTTGATCATTTTAAATATGAAATAATGAGTTATCCATTATGGAAAAATCCAAGGTTATTCTATGAGACTTGAATAGTATGTAGTGGATATATATAGGTGGATAATGTTCAAGTAATAACCTAAGGGTCTATAATATATGGATAAGGTTGGGTGCCTTATCCTAGTAACACTATGGATACGACCCACTTTGTAAGTATCACAAATGTTGTAAGTGTTACAAACGATGTGATCCAAATCGTCCATGTGAAGACATGAGAGTGGGGGTATCCTATACAATAAAATTGTATCAGACCGGACCACAAAATATTTAATCTTTCTTTGTAACACTGATGACTAAAGAAATTAATATTGCATAGGATAGCCATATGTAACTCGTCTCAATTCTGAGTGAGTTATGGACTCTTGCCTATGAGGGTTTGTCCTTTGATTTTTATGAGTGAGAGTGGCCTGAGTCGCCGACTCAATAAACCTACCATTTTGGGGACAAGACCGAATGGGGAGCTGGGAACATAACTACACAAGATATAATTCACTCCTTCTGACCTTTAGGGTAAGTAGAAGAGTAGTTCCTTTTAAGTGCTGATTTTGGATCTTGAACAAAGGGTGTCTGCCCTCTCATTGGCTCGAGAGGGGCTTGGTTTATGGTATGACCATAAATAGATTGTTCCTTCGAGGGATTAGTGGTATTTAAAGAGTAAGAAATAATTACAAAGGTAAAATAATAATTTACCTCCGCTGTAATTACAAACTACTCATAATGAATCGACTTACTGTAATGGTTAAATCCATGAACGCGGAAACATTCTCCAATGCGAAGAGGGCAGCTATGGGCCTTTAGTGGAGTGATCCACATTAAATGAATGTTGATTAACACAATTAAAGAGTTTAATTAGTTAATCTCGAATCATTGGAGTTTCTAATCTCTAGGTCCATTAGGTCCCCCTACTAGCTCATAATAGGTAAATAAGGATCATTAGTGTTTAAAGAATTTGAATTGTTCAAATTATTTAAGGGAATAACATTAATTGTATATGATACGATTAATATAATGTATATAGATACATTATAATATAAAGTTAATTTGAATGAGATTCAAAATTAAACTAAACAATAAAAAGGAGATTCAACATATTTAAATATGATCCAAATATTAAATTATTATGAATAAGATTCATATTATAACTATATGTTAACAATTTAATATGAATAAGATTCCTATTAGAACTATAGGTTAATAAATTTATATGAATTAGATTCATATTAAAAAACTATAGTCTAAAATTTAATATGAATCATATTCATATTAAATCTAGAGGTTATTGGAGAAAGAATCATTTGAATATGATTCAAATATACATTTAATTAAATATGATATTTAATTACATACATTAATCATTATTAATTGATTAATTACATAAGTTAAATTAATTAAAATTGAGAGAGAGTGTGAAGTGGGATCCCAACTACCCACTTCACGTATTGGTGGTATTGGTTATGGCAGAGAAGTTTTAACTTCTTAATTACTCTTTCATCTCTCTCTTTTTGGATGTTCTCAGGTTAATTCACTGAGAAAGGAGTTCTCTGTGAAATCTCCTTCTCCAAATTTTCTCTCTCTTTCAAAAATCGGTTCCCACAAACTAGTCCTTGCCAGAAGAATAATGGGAAAGATTTTTTGGTGGCATATTCATACTGTTCGTGGGAGATCAATTGCCAAAAACTTGGAGAATATTTGAAGAACTGGTCTTCAAAGGTAATGTTTTCTTTTTTCTTATTTAATTTAAAGCATTGACCTATTAATTCATGCATTATGAATTATATATATATTTTTTTGTTCTATTTTGTTAATTTCATCTTTCCAAAATCAAAACAAAAGCGTTCATAGCAGGATCCAATACCATCGTCATCGTAATGAGGAGCAGACAACGTGCTTCCCTAAGGGTTTCTTTAGACTCACCAACTTTACCAAATTTTCAGTTTCTCTTTCCTCTTTCCATTCTTCCTCTCTTCACGATTTTTTTCTCCTTTTCTCTTCTTTTTCTTCAACCACTTCCTTTTCCTCTTCCTCTTCCTTCCTTTTAAACTTATTCTTCTTTTATTATATTTCAGCTAATGCGGTAGGAGTCACCACCGTTGTGGGTCATTAGATCACTGCAATTCTCGTTGGAAGTCGAGTCGAAGGTGGATCAGAAATTGTGTCGTTTGAAGTGTCGTCTATGGGTTTGTGTAGCCAAAGGAGTGGCAAATATATGTGGGTATTGGACGGAATAGGGTTGTGTGTGAGGTGTAAGAATCTTCACAAGATTTTTTTAGATTCCTTCAAACTTCTGCTCTCCTAATCTTTCTCCATTCCTACTCACTTCTGTGAATTCCTTCTCATCTTTTCTTTGTGTATTCTTCTACTGTGTCTTCAATCTTTTATTCCACCCCTCTTATTGTGTTATGTGCTCCCTTTTATAAGCCTTGCGTAAGACTAAGGAAAGGAAGAGATTGTTGAAGAACTTTTATTTAATGATTTTTACTATATTCTTTTTACTTTAAGTACAGAAAGCACAAATATTTGAAAAAGTTTAGAATTTTTTACTAACAGTCCTTTGAGATTTCTTAAGAAAGGAAATATTTAAATTCCAAATTTTTGCTAGAATCAAATTTGGAAGGAAAAGAAGTTTGGAAAGCATCGATATTTGGAAAGTTTTATAATTTTTTACCAAAAATGCTTCAAAAATTTATAAAAAATGAAATATTTAAATTCAATTTTTACTAGAAATTAGATTTGGAAATGAATTAGATGGATTTTGTTTTTAGGAACAAAATGAAAAATTTCCATCAAAGGTCAGGTTTGACAAAGAAGAAATCAAATTGTCCATTTATTAATAGATATATAACGTTACAATTAGAAACCTTAAGAGTGTCGGAGTAAGGTTGGCATAAACCAGATTGTGTGTTTGAACTGTGGGTATGTCAAAATTTTGTTGATTTATTCCCTCCACACATGTTGACCAAGTCGTGCACGTGATGGTACTCTGAACCCACCAGTTTGACGGAATTAACAAACCAACGGTATCTCGATTTGGACTAGTTCAGTTATGGCTTGTTAGTGGCTTGGTGTCACGAGTTTATTCCTGACTACAAAACTTTTTTCACCCTCAACCGTGTGGCCTAAGGAGGTTTCCTTAGTCAAACTCTGACAAACTCGCAAATGGAAGCAAATAACTATGCAAGAAGCCAATTGCTCAAGAGGGTGATTTCACTCTTCACACACACTTACTCACGGTCTAGGTAGAGAAGGAGACACAACGATGTGTGGAAATTAACTTTATTACTTAGTTAATGAAAACCACAAATATACCAGATTTCGAGACAAAGATAATTTACACCACCAAGAGACCGTTTGGACAAGTCCCAAATTTGTCTCTTATATAGGCATGGACGAGGGAGTTAGGTGGGGAATTTTGTGGGTGAGTGGGCTTGGTGAGGTGGTAACCAACCACTACCCACCTATTTAGGCTGAAGGAATCGAGTTCCCAGCAGAAGCGAATGATCGCCTTGTGCCATTAAATTTCATTAAATTTGTTTGGAGAAAAACAAAATACAGAGAACAATTGTATATTAGTATGTTTAAGAGAAAAATAATAGAAAATGATGTTTCCTACCTTTGAAGACTATTTTTGTTGTGGGAAACATACCAAGTCACGAACCCGTGAATAAATCCTCCAAAACTTGAACCCCCAACAAATGCAGCAACGTTTCTTGGGAATATCACCACAAAAGTTACCTTACATAAGCAAAAATAACTCTCCACAGAAGAGTTGTGGGCTCTCTTTGTTTTTGGCAAGAGAGAATGTTCTTGTGTGAGGAAGAGAGAGTTTGAGAGGGATGAGAGATTTTTCACAGAACCCTTATGTAACTTCTTTCTACCATGTGAGAAAGAAAGAAGCAAAAATAACTCTCCACTACTTGGGAGTTATTTTTAATTAATAATATAATATTAATTAAAATTAAAATTAACTATATTATATCATAGTAAATAATATTTAATAAACATAATTAAGTTAATTAATTAATTAATTAAATAACTCATATTTAATTTAAATTTGAATCATATTCAAATAACCTTCTCTCACATAACCTACAGTTTTAATATGAATCTCATTCATATTAATTTTAACCTATATTTTTTTATATGAGTCTCATTCATATAATCAATATTTAAATCTCATTTAAATACTCATCTCTCTTATAATATAAAGTATAAATTTTGAATCTCATTCAAAATAAACTTTATATTATAATGTATCTATATACATTATATTAGTTGTATCACATACAATTAATTCCCTTATTAATTTGAACATTTCAGATTAAACCAAAATGTTTGATTCTCATACTAATCCTTTTGGAGAGCAAGGGATCCTTATGGACCTATAGTTAGAAGTTTCAATGATATGAGATTAATCAATTAAACTCTTTAATTATTAGATTAATCAATATTCATTAACTATACGTCACTCCACTAAAGACTTACAGTTGCATTCTTCGCACTATAGTATATTTAATGTCCACGAAATTTACTAATCAACAGTAAGTCGACCCTTCATAAATTACTCATAACTACAGCTAGGTCAAATTATCGTTTTACCGCTGTAGTTATATCTAACTCCTTGAGTACTACTAATCCCTCTAATGAACAAATTGTTTATTGTCCAACAATAAACTAACTATGAAACTCGAAAACTTTTACCTAGTAACTTAGATGCCATTAAAAGAGAAAACTAGGGAAAATAAAAGGAGAGCTTAAGTACAAGCCTGTAGAGTTTAAAAACTCAGAGGCAGTAAATCTGGGCTTGTGAAGTTAGCAAAATTTTGGCTCTATAAGAGGGTGCTATGTGTCGAAGGCATGGTAGGGAGGAGAGTGTTTAAACAAACTTGAGTTTTGAAATGAGAATAAGTAATAGATGAGTTTGGGAGAAAACCACAGTAGGTGATTTTTTGAGTCTTGGACTAAAAGGAGATAAATAGGTTAAGAAATTCTCTAAGTATCACAAATATGCTTGGAAAATCTTGGTATGGACGTATAGACCTAGGAAAGGAAGGAAAATTTCACTAAGTGTTGAAGAAGGTTGAGTTGGTAGTATAGTTGGAAGTTAGTTGTGAATTAGAACACACCATTTTTAGAAAAATCACTATGTTGGACGCATGGGATATAGGGTCAATGCATGGTGGAACACTTTTGGGGAGGATTTTGACTAGGTGTTGAGGTGTTGAAAGGAATCTTAAGTCATAGAGAGGAGGGTTGAATGAATGGTTCAATTTTAAAAAAAAAAAAAAAAGAAAAACTTACCAATTCTAAAAGTTGAACGCATAGGGCATACTCCAGGGAAGTTTAGCTAAGTGTTGGATGACTTTGATAGTGGAGAAGCAAACCCTAAGGAAGAAAGGGAAGGGTTGGACGCGTACCCTATAGGTTGAGGGAAAAATGGTTAAGTGTTGGATTGTGGAGGTTGGAAGTAAGGCAAGTGTGTGTAAGAAGGGAGGTGTGAAATGCAGAGAAGAGAGAGGTTGGAAGAAAAGGCTTGGAATGGGCACCATGAACGCATGAGAGGAGGTAACAAGGAGTCCATGGGGTAATCAAGGGGGACTTGGATGCATGACCCTAGGAAAAAGGTCAAGTTGGACGCATGAATGATGTTGGGAAAGGAGAATCGGTCAAGTGTAAGAATGATGGAAGAAGAAAAGAGAGTAAAAAAGATCATACCTTAAAAACTTCAAGATGGACGCATGGACCATCTCCCGGGCCTAAGTTGGATGCATAGTAGGAAAGAAAAATGTGCTAAGTGGTTTCATTTGGGTCTAACACATCATAAGTAGGAGGTGTTGTGTTACATGACTAAGACATCAGGCAAGAAGGCTTGTGGAGCAAGTGTGTCTTGATGCATGTTGAAGTAGGCATGCAGGGTGTCAAGCTTGTGGTTAAGTGTCAGCTTATGCTAAGAGATTTAGGACATACCAGTCCCAACATAGGCACCGACTCATGATCTTGGAATAAATACTCATGAACATGGATAACCTCCCATTAGTGCCCCCAATCTTGCCAACTTCCAAGCTCGATGGTGATGGATAAATGAGCATGCAGCGGAAGTTAATTTGATCAATTTTCACTCTAAGATGCTCAATTTAGAGGATTAAACATGCAATTAAGAAGAAAAACCAAAGTTTCAAGAACACTTACCCTTGAAGCTCCAAATTCTCCTTCAATTCTTGATGAATTTTAGCACCACTTGGTTGTAGACCACCACAAGAGTCTTCTCTACTATTCTCTAGGCTTAGATTGGATGGTAGGATCCAAATTTGTAATGAATTTGAGAAAGAATGAAAGTTGGGAAGAAGATGAACAATGGATGGAATTTTGCAAAATTAATCCTTAATTTCACAAAATTCTTAACCATTTTTATGTCAAAATCATCTCTATTTATTAAAGAATAACATGTAATCCAATTGTATCAAAATTTGACAACACAAAATGGTTAATTTGTTGGTTAATTGTGAAGAAGACAACCAAGCACTTAGTTAGTGGAAAAATCCAATATTCAAAAATCAATTTTAAAATCAATTTTCAATGAATTTCCAAAATTGAATTAAAATTGATTTTTAATCTTTTAAAAAATAATTAAATAATTAAATAAAAATAATTTAATATTTAATTAATTAAATATTATTTTAATATTAAATAATAAAATAATATTATTTTTTCCACTTGTCCCCATTTTTCTAAAAAGCCGATATGAATCCCTATTCATATGATTAATATTTAAATCATATTTAAATATTATAATTAACTTTATTTGTATGTTTAATTCGTAATTAAACGTCGATATATTGTATATATATCTGACTTTCATTCCTTAAGCCAAGATTTGAAAGGTTCAAACTTATTCACCACATTATCGAAGATTTTAGTCCATTTATGAGCTAGTAGAGGGACCTAATGGACCTACAGATCATGAGCTCCAACAATCCGAGATTAACCGGCCCAACTCTTTAACCTAGTTAACCAACATTCGTTAACTAACGGGACACTCCACTAAAGCCCGTAGCTGCACTATCCTCACTGTAGATATATTTGGGTCCATTTGATATAACCATCATCGATAAGTCAATTCTTCACCGGTTGTTTATAACTTCAGCTAGGTCAAATACTAATTTACCTCTGAGTTACATTTTTTCTCATTAAGTACCATTGTCCCTCTAATGAACAATTGATTTAGGATCTAATCACTAAATCCATTCCCTCTCGGGCCAGTGAGAGGATGGGGCCCCTTGTTCAAGTCTTGGGAACAACACTTAAAAGAACAACCTCTCTTCTATCCCTAAGTTGGGTAGGAATGAATTCCGTCTTGCAAATTCTATGTTCCCAACTATCTATCCGGTCTTATCCCTGAAATGGGAGGAATGTTGAGCAGCGCTATTAAGAGTAATGTAGATCAAGGGATAATTCTGCATAAACAGGAGTTCATAAATAGCTCAAGATTCAGATCAAGTTATCTAGGTCATCGATAAGTGAAATTAATCAGTATTAATCGTAAACGGTGTTAATACGTAACAGTGGTTATTTCTGGGTCAGTCTTACACAATCTCATTATGTAGAATACCCCCACTCACATGTCTCTACATGAGCAAATCAATAATCACTTCATTTATGACACTTTACAATATTTGTAACAATCATGAAGCGGGCCGTATTCAATAGTGTCTCCAGGAAGAGTACCCAACCTGATCATGTACTATAGACTATTGAGGCTACTTACTCGAACTTGATCCTGTTTATGTCTCCAAATAAAGTCCAAGTACTCATGATAATAGCCAAGGGTTCGTAGTTTAATTGGATCTAGAGTTAATAAATAATTAATTCACTTGAATAACTTCATATGTACTAAAAATCATCTATTTACAAAAACTACGAGTTTTAGGACATGCAACCCAACACATGGTGCATGCCACTTACCACTAACCTCCAAGCATCCTTGTTGGTGTAGTTTGGGTCAGCACACTTAATAATAATCCCTTATTATTAAGTGCCTCACAAAATGCCTACCACGTGTCATGCATACGACCTGCTAAGCTCCAAGAGTCATGGGTTGCACTAATCATTGTCCCGGACCAAGCTTGACTCATCTCAAAGGCACGCTTGACAGCTTGTGCTAGGGTGCATCAAGGTTGCATCTCTGACGCACCTCAAATGCCTACTGCCTTGTCGTCTATTGCCTAGCGCACGCCTACGAGTGTCAGCCTGGCGTTGTGCACGCCTGATGCCAACTTGCTGGTGGTAGTGGTGCTTATGCCCTACCGTGAGTTACGTTCTTGCATGTGCACACGAGTACCAATTACTTTGGTGTGTGCACCTTGGTGCTTGTAGGTCCCTGTTTGCTGTGTGCCGCGTGCTTTGCTCACCACGTTAATCACACGCCTCTAGCACACTTGTGCGTGCTTCTTGCACACTGAGCATGTGTGCTAAGCCCTAAGCATGCAATTTGGTCCACCTTCCACCCTGTACCTTGTGTCAAGCTGACCTTTTGTCACCAGTGGAGTGACCTATAGTTAGTGAATGTTTGATTAATGTAATTAAAGAGTTTGATTAATTAATCTCAAATCATTTAATCTTCTAAAGATCCATTAGGTCCCTTGCTAGCTCATTAAGGTAAAACAATGATTAAATAGTTTTGGAAGAATTTAAATTGTTCAAATTAAATAAGGGACTGTACATTAATTATATAGGATACAATTAATATAATGTATACAAATACATCATAGTATAAAGTTAATTTTGAATAAGATTTAAAATTGAACTATATAATATGAGAGAATAATGTATTTGAATAAGATTTAAATAATAATTAATATGAATGAGATTTATATTTAAAAATTATAGGCTAAAATTAATGTGAATGAGTTTCATATTAAACTATGGGTTACGAGGGAGATGTGCATATGAATATGATTCAAATGTATATTTGATTTAATATATGATATTAAATTATATTAACTAATTTGTTAATTAATTAATATTTAATTTAAATAATTAAAATTAATTAAATTAAAATTCTCTGCATTGCAAGGGAGTGGCACTCCAACACCTCTCACTTCTTTTAATTAATGCAAATGGTCTACATTGAAAAAAAAATAATATTGATCTCACGTTGATTTACTCTTTCACAAATTCTCTCCGACAAAAAAAAAAAAATAAATAAAGAAAAAAGCTCTCATCCCCTTTTTATAGAGCAAAAGTATTCTTTTGTAAAGTTTCCATTCCTTACAAAGAAGTTCCCACATAGCCTAATCCTTGCCGGAGATATAGCGGGGAAGTCCTGACGGTGGTGTCCAAATTGCTTGTTGAGGAAGAGAATTTGTTAAAGAAAAGAAATTGAAGACTGGTCTTCAAAGGTAAACTCATTTTCATATTTATGCTTCTATGTATTTCTACAATTCTTAACCAAAATCAATGCCAAAGGTGATCAATCTATTACCCTAGTGTCACACCCCATCTTGAACTACCCTCCCGTAGCCCGAGATAGAGCGTGAGGACAGCAGTCATCAACTCTCCGGTCGATTCCCACTATCGAACTTTAGCTTTTTATTTAACCACACTTCTCAAAAAGATAAATCCATTAATTCTCGACAAACCTCGACTTCAACCGGCAATGGGAACTGTCATGCTACCTAAAAAATGGAAAACATATGAAAGGATGAGCTAATAGCCTAGTGAGTAACGGTTTTTTGAAATATTTTACTTTGACTATAAAACTGATTATAATATAAACATCGTCAAACAATGCATATAAAATTATCGATTCAAGTCATATTCATGCAAAACATGCTCAAATGCCATTGTCAAATCATACATGCTCATTTCAGAAAAGATACTAAGAAATTCTGTTTGTTTCAAATAATTTCCCTTAGTTAAGGCAGAGCGGATCTCAACGCTACCCAACGTCGAAAATATTTTACATCATTTCCCTTAGTTGAGGTGGAGCAAAGCTCAACGCTACTCAACGTCGAAAACATTTCAAATCATTTCCCTTAGTTGAGGTGGAGCGGAGCTCAACACTACTCAACGTCGAAAACATTTTAAATCCCCTTTCCCTTAGTTGAGGCAGAGCAGAGCTCAACGCTACTCAATGTCGATTATCCTTAGCTGTGTGGAGTAATCTCAACACATCAACGTCGTACGTTCCTCTATGTGCACATAGGTATCATAATCCGGGCTGCCCATATGCCTTCTTCGAGTCCTTGAGCATTGGGGTCCCATTTCTATATCCAGGTTACCCATTTGCCTTCTTCGAGTCCTTCAGTGTTTGGTACCTTTTCTATATTCCGGCTACCCCGCTTTCTTCAAGTCCTTCAGCTTTGGGTACATTTTCTATATTCCGGCTTCCCATTTGCCTTCTCCGAGTCCTTGAGCTTTAGGAGCCTTTTCAAAGATTTTATAAAATACACATGTTTTGTAAACATCATATCATAAATTCATGAGTTACACATTTCCAAACCTTCCATAAAATCATATATTATCGTCAACATGCTTTTCATAAAACTCATTCAACAACTAGCATGCTAAAATGTTTTTCAGTATAAAACGCATGATATGCACAGTAAACTCATAAGCTTTCAATCATATAATCATGCTTTCAAATATAAATTTATCAATAATATCACCTTGTTTCAAGTAACACTATTTTAAATAAATCGTCACTCACTACTTGTCCTAAGCCTTTAACAGTTTGTACGCCTTTCCTAGCTTTTCTTGGCCTGTAATCATACATTTCTCGTTGTTAGATTTTCTTAAGATTTCCTTAACATAACTAACAAGCTTAACCATTCATACTTGATCAATAATTCACTACCGAGACCACAATTCAATAGCATAAACCTTAATGAGCGAGATTTTACACATCTAGCGAGACTACTAGCGAGATTAAACTATAACCACACGGCACTAGCGATACTAGGGTGAGCGAGACTAGCGAGACTCAGCTGAGCAGCGATACTTAGCGATACCCAGCGAGAATTGTGAGACGCAAGGCTTTTAGCGACACCCGCGTTACCCGTCTCGCTACTCACGCTTAAATTCTTAGCGCTACTTGCAGTCCAGTGATACTTGTCTTCCGCAGCTTCTGCCTTCCCTCTTATTCTCACTTCTATCTGTTACAAATTGCATTTCCAGCCAAATTTAGAACTTTTTCTCTTCTACAAACTTGTAAAGAAATTTATTTCCTAGCTTACCTCAATATTTCAGAACATAACTCCTCCTCGTTTGATAGATATTCCCAAATAACTTCGAGCTGCTCCAAATCGCTTAGCAAATCTGTATCAGTCACTTCCACCATAAATTTTACATATTTCTCTTCAAATTCAACTCAAACATTCTTCATAAAAGCTGTTAAGAATTAAGTTAACTTATCGACCTTAAATTCTCAGCTCTAAACTCGATCTCCACATAACACTATCCTTCAAATACCAAACATTGTTCAGATTGCACGACAGTAATCAACCCTTCTATTCTAGCTTCAATTACACCATAAAATCGATCAGAATTCTACAAGAATTTGCCCTAGACTTCTTCCTCTACCTCTCTTCATCACTAAGCTGAAATATGAAATCGATTGGAGCTTTTGAGACGAAGAAAATGATTGAAAATTTAGCTTTACACACTTAGACAAGATGCCGACTTAACCTCCACTTTCTTCTCTATTTTATTTGATTAAATTTCTACTAAACAAAGTAACGCAACCTCTTTTTAACATACTATGGTACTGGCTTGGACGCCTAGCAAACTTGAACGCATACCAAATTTGGACGCTTACAAAGATGGTTGCTAGCTTGGACGCATCGCACCATGCGCCTGAACAGTAAACACCCTTGAACGCTAACTTCGCCAACGCGAACTTGATTACTGCCTGGAACATTGCACCATGCGTCGAACCATGGACACACTTGGACGCATACTTCGCCAACGACCAACACAACCTCCTTATCGATCTCAACCAAAGCATGGCTGCTGGTCCAACAACCTCATCAACGCATAGCCCCGAACATTTACTCACGCTCAACCTCTGAAACGCATGCTTCTCTAGCAACCACATCCCCTTTATACTTGGTCTCGGCTACCCTAAAGCTTCACCTAGCCACTTCCTTTTTAGCACACACTTCTCTAATGCATAGGACACCTTTCAAAGCATAGCAGCCTTTGCAAACGCACAGCACACCTTCAACACATGATAACTCATGCCTTAAAGCTCTCGGCCACTCTTTACTTACTTTCTTTAACTTGTCATCTTCCAAAACTAATCTTTATAACTTGCTAACTTCCAAAGCTAGGTGTGTGGCTTACACCTAGGGATTCAATCCCTTTAGGGAAGCTATTTAAAGTCTTGCCATTAGGTTTTTGGCAAATTATGATGGATTGAGTTTTGGCCTTTGAGCCTTTTCTTTCAAGTTTAGCTAGGAAAGCTTTTTGAATTTTTCAATTCATGTATTGAGTTGCATGATTCAAGTGGGAATGATCATCTTATCTTGTGAAGTATTCGAATCTTGGACCAAAAAACTTGTTCTTTGTCTCAAGAGCTTTGATCTTAAGGCAATCTGTATCTAACCCAATCCTTAGGGTTGAAATCAAATTAATTTGGGGATTGATTTGAGGGTTTTAGTGATTGGGAATTAGAGGTTCTCATCCAAGAGGGCACCTAATTCCAATTTGCTAGAATTTTGATATCATTTTGGTTGAACAATTTCAATCATTCTTGGTTTACTATGAAAGATAAATCATGTATTCAAAACTACTCACTGTGGTTTAATTATATTATTAATGGAGCATCTTTGGCCTTACTGATAAGCAAATAAGTGGCAGCGATATGGAGGTGACCAACCAAGGAAATAATGAAGTTTTACAAGATGAAAATGAAGCTCAACAAGCTCAAACAAACCCATCTTATCTTGTGGATTAAATGCTTGCTTTCAAGATAAAGTTTCCAGCCAATGGTGAAGAGTTACAACTGTTGAAGTTCCAAGACTCATTTGGACACTCAAAAGTCATAATGAATTTAAAAATTTAGATTCATTCACATAATTAATACTAAATGTATCAATTTATTTTAATTATTTATATTTATGATGATTCATGCATGGAATTGAAGAATTTTGTTTGAGCCTAGACAAATAGATGAAAGGTTGTGATCTTTCATTTAGTTTAAATTGTGTTGTAATTTTCACAATTAAAAAAGAAGAATTGGAAAAATATACAATTTGGGTTTTAAACCTTGAAAGCTTTTAAGCTTTGTTTCTTGTGTGTTCTTGTGATAGAATACATGAATATTTGGAGCATCAATGGTTTTTGGGAGTTTCAAAGCTTTGTTCTATCCTTGGTTTATTAGATCGTCTAAGTAATCTGTTATCTAGCCTATCTTAGGGGTTGAGATCAAATTGGACTTTTGGAGTCTTTTGGGGTTGAGTTTTATGGGACTTGTTGTTCAACATGATTCTTAGATTCGACATTCATAAGGTATCTTTATCACTGTAAGTATACTAAGGTCGTTCTACATCAAATTTCTTAAAGTTTCAAATTCTTTTGATATGTTTTTCGAATTATTTTCATTTAGCTTGAATTTGTTTGCTATGAATTATGCAATTATGAAATTGACTAGACATCTCTCGCCTCCATCAAACATATAGAATTATATGGTAGGATGAGTTTAATACAATATTTCCTTAAAAGAAATGTGGCAAAAAAATGGTTATATATCTATCCACACAACATGAAGCCAAATCTTAAAAAAAATAATTCCTACGCAACGTTCGAGTTTAGAAGGGATACATTAAGGAAACGAGATCACATCCAAATAAGATGGATCCTAAGAATATAAAAGTATGGGTAAGAAAGGTTCAAAGAATTGATAGTTACTACCAAAAAGGTGCACCTTCCTTTTTGGTGGTTCAATTATAGGAACACTAAAACAAAAGTTAAGTGCGCTTAACTTGAAATAATTCTAGTGATCTTCTATAAATTTTCCTAGGAGGTATGTGAGTGAGGGACATAACACGATGAAAGAAATTGTTATTTTGTTTTTTCTTTTAAAAATTTGGCTTAGAATTAAATATTTTTTTGAAAAGAGTTATCTATGTCACACCCCCTCCCAAGTTACCCTCTTAACCTAGGAAAGGATGTGAGAATAGCAGACATCGACCCTTTTACGACATCAACTCTTTTACAACATCTACCATCAATTTGTACTTCTTCTAAACTTATAACTAACCAAGTACCTGATAAACAGTTTATAATTCTTAACAGACATCATTCTCAGATTTAAGAACAACCATGCATAACTCAAATATTACAAATTGTAATACAAACTTATACATTCACATGACTACTAGTTCCCCCTCTCAAAGCCTCACTCTTATACAACGTTCAAGTCTTAATACAAATTAATATAAGATCTACAACTTATATACAGCTGGATCAGACATGCTTGTGTAGGCTAAGCACCGCAAACTCGCTTGCTACTTGGAAAATAGAAATTTAAGGAAAACGTGAGTTAAGTTGCTCAATGAGTGACAGTTACTAAAACATAATCTTTAACATAATGTCAAATTCGATGCTAAGAAAAACTCCAACTGTGCATAAAACATAAGTCATGCTTGCATAAAACGAGAAGTAAAACATTTGAAAAACTCATCATAGTATCTCATAAACATCCTCTTTGACTTTTAAGATAACCTTAGTTGAGGTGGACTGGAGTTGAACACTGCTCAACATAAAAAACAACCTTAGTTAGGGTGGTGCAATCTCAACACTGCTCAACGTCAAATAACCTTAGCTGATGTGGAATAATCTCAACACAACAACGTCAAATCTATCACTATATGCATATAGGAGTATATACAATCTAGCGCTACCCATGTACTTTCTCATCCTTTAGTACTAGGGACCTGGTGGATACTCAGGCACCTTTTCAATGTCCTTCAGTGTTGAATTCTATCATAATATTCAAGCTGCCCATATGCCTTCTCAATGTCCTTCGGCATTGGAGACGATTCCAAAACACATTTAAGAAAATAACATGCTTTTGAAAATATTACATTAGTACACGGGTTTATGATATCTCAACTTCACAAATCAACTATCAAGTATCATGCTTCTCTAAAGCAAAATCATAAAGCTACAAGCTCTTCATGAAACTTTAATAACAACTAGCATGTTTTTAGAAGATTATCCATTGTAAATCATATAATAATCCTAAGCTAGAAAACTGATGTTCATTCAAAATATTCATGGAAAATAAGTTCCAACATACTTGCAAATTTCTTTCAACATCCAATAAAGCATACTTCCTTAACCTTTAAGAGACACAAAACATGTTTTCAAGCTAAATTTCAACGGTAAACCATACTATAAACTCATGTGGGAAAATATTTGCTTATCCAAAATTTCTTATGAGAAATTAAGTCTTGTTCATGCTTTAATAACTTTCTTTTGCATACTGAAAAATAATGAGTAAATAAAACTTATTTTAAATAAAACTGTCACTCACAACTTGTCCCGGCTTCTAATAGGTTGTAAATCTCCTTAACTCCTCTTAGCTTGGAAATATATTAACTTCCTTTGTTAAGTTTTCTTAAAATCCTCTTAATTATAACTTAATTCATTAAGACCGTAAATATGGAATTTCAACCCAAAATGACTCACCATCTTCCAAACACTGGATAAAAATACCAAATATAGCAAATTGCCCCTAGGCATGCCCAACAACCCAACACATACACAGTCTGCCTAGCCCCTATGTGTGGCAGACCACGCTCAGGCATACTGCCCCGCATGCACAAGCACTCATGGGCGGCAATTCCTGTACACACGCTATCGAAATAACCTCAAAAGAGGCAGAGAGCGTATGTGTCCTTTGGTTGATGCCCAACAAGGTGTTGATCACCCATCTGCTGATGCCCACATGTTATGCACGCCTTGTCTATTACCTGTGTCCTACGCTCACCCTTCACAGCAGCACGCTTCACCCATCAACATGCATGCCCGCATCACACACACACTTAAACCCGACTACTCAATGTCAAAGTAGCTCTCAGCCGCTCCTCTTCATGGCACCCATCCATTTCCTTTTCAAGCTACACCCCAAGCACTTGCTTAAAATCATTCCCATGGCTAAGTCCACAAACATGCCTTTCTTGGCTTCTCTTTTCCACGCCTCCTTCAATCTAAACAAAGATAATTTTCTTAAGTCCACAACAAAGCCTTTCTTACACCACTTCTTTTCCTTGCCTCTTTTAACATGAACCTTGAAAAATTCTCTAAGTTCACAACTTCTAATAACTCACTTAGCTTGGTACTAGGAGGATGGAAGTAGGGTTTACAATCTAAATGTCTTTAATCTCATTTACTTATTGTGTTTAATGTGTTCAAATGATTGAAATTGTAGATTCTTGAGCAAAACATGCATTTCGAAGCATTGCTGGTCATTTGAGGTTAATGTGGAGCCATTAGAAGTCAATCGAGGCTTTTGAGGCTTTAAACAAGAGCAAAAATGGCAAAACAGCCCCTAGAGGAGAGCATTGTGGTGCCCTTTGGCACTGCGGCTCGACGCTCTTCACATAATGGTGAAAATAGGGCATGATGCCATGGCGCTACTCTATAGCAGCATGACACTTCTTCGCGATATAAATTCTGCTCTTCAATTTTTTGGTGATATCTTTTGATCCGGATGATTGTGTTGGGCGTATGACGACTCTTTTTCTTCTTTTTTTTTTTTTTTTTTTTTTTTTTCCTCTATCCATGTAGAAC
>QLSR01000100.1:3940723-4034221 GCA_031780015.1 Citrullus colocynthis | reverse complement strand
TTTTTTTTTTTTTTTTTTTATATTGGAAGAAGTGAGATTATTACAGACATATTAGGTCAAATTTTATTTAATTTTCTTGATTTTAGTTTCAATATTTACTATTTATTTGGCATATTTTAAAAAATAAAAAAATTACAATATAGCAAAATTTTAACATTCTATCTATGATAGACTGCAGTCGTCAGATAGAAAAGAAGATTTTGCTATATTTGCAAATAGTTTGATATTTTTCCTATTTATAATAATTTTTCTTTAAATTTCAAATCAACTATTTAAATTTTAAATTCAATTATAAGTATATTCATTAAAAAAAAATTTATATCCCTTTAAAAATTTTCTAAAAGAAAAAAAAGTTCAACAATGTTTAAAATATCTCATATAAACGTTCAAAATATCTCATATAAATTGCAAATTAACTTGGAACCAAAAAAATATATAATTTTAGACACTCTATTTAAATTAATTTATTTCATGTTAAATAATTAGCAATTAAACTCAATAAATATTGAAACAATATTTCATGTTGAAAAATAATTAAATCATAATTTAACATCTACTATAAAATTTATTTAAACAAAAATGTTAAGCCAAAGTAGTTTATATATTTGTGAAATTATTGAATGCCTCTTTATCCATGGTTATTCATTCCTTGAAAAATAAAGATGGGGTAAAAAACATGAATAGCCAACCATTCAAATGAAAGTCCAAAATCAATATTGTTCCAAATCAAGAACAATGCAAAATCTTGTTTTCACTTCGATTCCCAGTCTAACAGTTTTTTCTCTTCTACAAGTCAAGAAATGATCATTCCCCAATCACTATCATCTTTTCTTTCTTTCTTTCTTTCTTTCTATGAATCTCTTCAAGTGGATGAAAGAACTTCATAGCCGCTGTCCTCGACTTGTCCTACAAATATTGGCCAATTACTGCTTCCTTCTTTTCCCTTAATATGATGATAGAAATGAAGACATTATCAAATGAAATCATTCGCTTTTGACCGCATCGTAAATACGACGAACGAAAATCAAGGAAACACGAAAACTTATAACTCCCAGCACCAGGAAGAATGCATAACATATACAAGCATTATACCCTAAGAAGAAGCATAGTTGCAAGAAACCATTCATATTTGATCTGGCGTAGAAGTATATGCAGTATCCAAACATAAAGATGGCTGTTGAGCCCCCGGAGAACACCGATCTGCACAGTCGAAAAGGCGGTAGAGTTATATAGAAGAAAATGGATGACATCATAAAAAGAACAAACATCCAACATGAAGAATGGACATAATAGATACCTCCACCACCATTGATGATCTTCAACCGATAGCTGAATGTAAGTCAAACCAACGCTCAAGATTGCAGTGAGTATGATAAGGATGATGAATGTGATAAACAAAATGCTCGGACGAGTGAAAACTTTGAACCCCCAAATGCTTGCATACAAGTGATGTAATTCAAGAACAACTGCGCTGAATGACAACAGACCACTAATGAACATCTGACAAGGAAGTTTTCTGAACCAAGCCAAAGGAGGAATCTCCCGTGGGTTTTGCTTGGTGGCGCAAGGCGCTTGAAACTCAGATCTAAAGCGGTGTCCTATTAGACCACCAAATGCAAGCAATGGGAGGCTGATAAAAATATATATGATAAGAATCACTATGATGGTGCCAATAGGCAGTGCTGCAGTAGTTCCATTAGATATAGCAACAATATTTAGGATAGAAATTATGACCAATGATGGCCCCAAATACAGAATCCCGGATAGAATAACACTTCTCTCCTGTAAATAAGAAGTTGAAATCAAAGGAGGGAAAGAAATGGCAAAAGATCACGTGTCACTAAAAGAATCGGCAAATAAAAATATATCATAGATCATAGAACACAGGCAAATTTTACCCATCGGCTCTCGGCAAACTGGCAGTGGAAAGAAGCAGATGTATACCCAGAAACCACAGATGTAAGAGAATAGATCAAAACAATGGAAGTGGATAGTGATCCACGATTATATGGGTAAAGGACTCCCAGAAACGCCAGAAGAAATAAACAGCAAAACCTGTTGAAAAACATACACAAAATGAGGGAAATAAAATCTAGATTTGCTGATAATCACACTTAAGATGACTAGTGTTAGCCTCATAAAAATAATATTTCGGTATTATGGGTCAAAACACTTTTCTTTACGCAATTTGTTGTGATTGCACGTGACTAGCGGACCCTTAACATAAATTGGAAGGAAAATTTCACGTAACATATACTACGGCAGAAGTGTTAGAAGACTAGGGGAAGCAAGAAAGGGGAACTATGGATATAGCAAAACTGTGGATCACTCCAACATACAGGATTACAGGGTATGCAGGGAAAAAAATTGTCAAATTTATCATTATATTGTGCTGAACTATAAGAGTACATCACTGTATTTGGACGAACTCCTCCAAGATTTTTGAAAATATATTTGAAAATTTGATCTATGAAACTGAAAAACATGGCATTAGATACCAAAGGGAGCTATACAGTTTATAGCTGGATAGTCCATCAGGTTGAGAAACAATGTCTAGCAGCCCCCAACTTTGCCCACTCCACTATCTCTCTGTTGACAGTATGGTTACCTACATCCCCATTTCAACTTAGCAAAATAAATAAATAAAAGGCAACCAAGATAAAGCCTACTTCACCGTCTTACTCTCTTTCTAGATTTTCCAGAAATCTGAGTCCCTTTCCACGGATGAAAAGAAAAACATTAGGTTCAAACTGATTTCTTTGTTCCATTCTTCTTTTTTTATTTTTTTCGTAGGCATACTTGTATTATAACAATAGTACTCAATTTTATGATACTTGAAACAAAGCACAACCCAAAGGTCACCTCCTCTTCTGCTCTTTTCTCTCTAGGTTGGCCAAAAATCATTTTCTTTCCACGAAAGGAAAAATAAATCCAATTTTGGAATGGATATTCCTTTCTTCACTCTGCTATAATTTTTTAACTTCAGATCACAGTTTCCAACTTCCTACTAGGAGACACCTTTTAGTTTTCTATTTATCCATTACTTTCTAGTTAAATTATAGAAAATGACCTTGAACTTTGCCATTTGTTTAAAAAATTATACTTTCAAAGTGGCAATATAAATATTACCCCCAAACTTTCAAAATGTTTCACAAACGTCTTTGGAGTAGAAATTTTTTAAAATTTTGGACGAAAATTGAGATATGAAATGGTGTGGCAGTGTCCAAGAAACAAAGTTCTAAGTCTCAATTTTTGTCTAAAATTCTAAAGGATTTTTATCCAATAGTAGTTTTGAAACATTTATGAAAATTCAAGGTTAATATTGCAACTTTTGAAAGTATAGGGGTATATTTGAAACAAGGGGCAAAGTTTAATGATATTATTATAATTTAGCCTATTTTTCTCTCTCTGTCTATCTTGTTCAGTTTAACTGAAATAAAGCCTGCATATGAACTTTTTAGTCCTTTGATGCAAACGTGAAGACATGCAGAAAAAATTCATTATTTTTCCTTTTGTTGTTATTGTTAAGTATTAAGTGTGTCCTGTGCAAGTCAAACAGTGTCAACATCATCACCAGCCACTTCAATGACATGTTAAATTACTGTAAGCTGAACAATGACATGGGAAACGCAGCGTATATATTTCCCATTTGTCGTTGCCAACAACAACGTTTGCAATTCTGTCAGTGAAAGAAGAAGAAGCTGTCTATCGTAATATTGGGCCACGTGTTGGTTGACATTTGCCCTTCAATAACATGGAGGAAACAAAATGTTTTTGAGGAATATTAACTCTCAATTTCTAGATCATTTAGGTTTTTTTAAGAACTCAAGGATGCAGTTATAAGAACAATACTCGAGGAAAATTATCTCTCAATTTCTAGCTCATTTAGGTTTTCTGAATTCAAGGGCACAACTATGCAATCTAGTACAGGTCTTATTCCAATAAGATCATAGATCAATTAGGTTTTCTTTAGAACTACATTCCACTTTCCAGTAGTCATGTAAATGCCATGTTATACAATTAATTATGTCAAACATGTAGTTAATTGAATCTCAAATAAAATAAAGAGAACACAGAACCCATTATATACCCTTGAAGTGACCCTTCCACTTCAAATTGTATTATCCAATCCCTGTCTATGTTTCAAATGCATTTAACATTGCATTTTTTATGGCACGATGTGTTAAGCATCGACCTCAATAGAAACTAGAGTCTGTTATTTATTTATTTTTTTAATTTTAAAATGCGTTAGCCTAAGGTTGCTTCAGTAAAAAACGGGCAATTAGATTGTAGTGCCGATGATGATATGGACCACTTCTCTTATCAAAATGCACAATAAAGAAGCTAGTATTGCTGTTAGCATATCAATATTTTATGATGAACATAGCTTATAGAAGAAATAGTTCAAATTAACTTACATAGTCAGCAGCTGTGTACCGACACCCAAAACAGCACTAAAGAGGGGTAAATTTTGAGGACATCTGAATACATCACCATGAAGATATTTCCAAACAACCTCTTTTTCATCCTCTTCATCACCACCCGAACACCTAAAACAGAAAAAAAAAAAAAAAATAATAAATAAAATAGGTCAGCTAATTTAGGAAACAAACTTCATTAAAAGACTCGAGCAAAATTTATTTACAAGACATTACTTCCTCAAATCATTCTTGAGACGTCGCATAAAAAGCAAAGTAAGCAATCCCATCAAGAGCACAATTATAGCAATTGAATTAAGGAATGAAAACCAGTGGATTCTCTGACTGATAGGCAGTAGTGAAGCCCTCGAATACTTATTCATTCTATCTCCATACTGAGCCGAAGTTTCATTCCAAAAAATAGAATAAGTGAACTTAACATTGAGTTCAACATCATCTGTTATATCAACGACATGATTTGGATCACTAAATACACTAACTTCCACAATTTGGTTCCCATTGAAGGAAGCATCAAACTGAATATGTGTGAAGAGAAAATATTTTGGACCCTGCTTATCTAAGGTCCAACTCTGTTCATCAATTTTGCCAACAAAACCCCACACTGGAAGATCATCACAATACATTTGGAAGTAAAAATCATTCCTGACTGCATCTCTGAACAGTGAAACTTCAGCACCTTTTAGCTTCTTTTCATATAGAGTCTCCCATGGTTTGTCTTCCCTAAATTTCATCACATGCAAGGCACCAGTCAACCGATCACCATTTAAAACCTCCCCCAAGGTCGCTTTCTTTTGGACTACTGGATCTGCAAACTAAGGAGAAGACCTTCAAACATATTATCGGATATTAAAAAAATTGCAACAAAAGTGATTCTAAAATAGGATACCTTAACATGTTTACAAACAACTGAATATCCCTATAGGAAGTTCATACAATTCAAAATTCCAAAGGAGGTAATCTAGAAAAAAGTATAAATCATGATGCAACTTTAGCAATTAACTAGTATATATTTGAAAAGTGACCCTCAGCTTTGGTTCCCATATCATCACATAGTGCGAATATCTATTAAAACGTGAAAGTGTTTCCAATTACACTCCTTTAAAAGGCCAACCTGGACGGCAGAATGGTAGTTCATAGTATTGGTAGGTCTCACTGCAAGAAAATAGGAAACAAAGTAAACAATAAGACTGGAGCGGAAGCAAGATACAAAAAGAGAGAGAAAGAGAACAAATTCAATATAAGGATGGATTTGGTGTCAAATAAGTTAAGATGGCATTCATGATCCTCATCGGTAACGTTTGAAAACTAGTCCAACGAGAAACCTCATCGGTAATGCTACAAGGATTTGACACAGGGAGGAATTGCTTTCTTTCCTCAGGATATAATTCTTTCCAAAAAATGAGTAATATGTTGAAAATGCAGTTCCAAGTGTTATTCAATAATACATGACTAGAAGAAAAATTATTTTTCTTTCTCCACATTTCAATCAATTTCAATGTTCTATCTCGTATGTTCATCTAAAACTTTGGTACAATCTACTCCAAACCTATACACAGATATGATCTTCGTTAAGAACTCATCGACACAACAATCTCCAACGCAGTTCGAATTTCACACATCGCTACTTCAGAGTCACAGGCTTATGATTGGTACAAATCAATTAATTAGAAACAAGGTGAAATTAATAAAGGATAGGGATTGGAATGAACTACCTGGGATTGGTCAGAGGTCCGACCTTGTTGACGAATAACGGAATTGGATCCCCGACATTGTAGCGGTGATTGAGCGGCGAAGCAGTAGAGAGACGACATGAGAAGCCAAGGGAGCCGAAAAGCACCAAAACGGTAATGAATTCAAGAAGAGACATAGACATTGTTGAAGAAGACGAAGGTGGTGATCAAGTATGAGAAATTGGAGCGAGCGATTGATGGAATGGAAGGGATTGATGGCGACTCAGAACCATGCTCGACTAGCCTTTGACTTCATGATTCTACTCCATGTACTTGTAGTGAGTGATTTTGCAGTATGCAAATTCGGAATCTACAGCTTTGCGTCGTTCCTAATTCCGAAATACAAAGAATTCAATTGGATTTACGACGAAACGGTGTGATTTGGTTTGGTAGAAATTGTAATGATTAAACCAACTTCCAAAGAGAGGATTGTGCAAGGGTTCTTGCACAAATAGCACAATTAAGCCAAAAATGGGGTAAATCTAGCTACATTTAAAGCAATTTGCAGATATAGCAGTTTTTATAGACATCTATTCATCCTACACTTCTGTCACTAATACAAACATATTAAAACATATCATTCCTTGGATATGTAGAAATCATTCTCTCGTAATAATAGCAATTTGTCATAGATACTATTTAACTGACAATCTATTAATGATAGGATTCTATCGTTGATAGATTAAACAGATTTTAATTAAAGTCTATTGGTGATATGTTTCAATTAAAATATAAGTGGCCTATTAGTGATAGATCACATTGTATATTGATTAAAGTTTATTATTAGTAATAACCATTTGTCATTGATTGAATTCATTAAGGATACGTTTAGTCTATCGGTAATAAAAGCCAATCAAAATGAAAATTTAGAAAAAGTTAAAAGGACGATTTGCCACGTTTCAATATTTTCTATAATTTTTGTTATATTTGCAGATATTTTGACCAATTTTGTCATAAAATATAATTATTTTTTTGTGTAATCTTGGGGTTTTTTTTAGTACAATAATTGTGTTCCTCCAAAGAAGGGTATTACATAGTTAAGCTCATTTTAGCATATGTAGTGTGGTCTAATGACTAGTTCTAACAACCCACGTAATTTTTTATTTTGAAAGAAAGAATGATTTTTTAACATATAGAAGCAATCTTTCATTAGTGCTAATAAATTGTCTTTGAAATAATTTGTAAAATGAGGGAGTCGAACATTTAACCTTAAAGTCAATACAAGTTTTATACTCGTAAAACTATGCTATTTTTGAAGTACTAATGAACTGTTTGTATTTACTAAAGTCCAATAACTCGGTCCATTTAATGAACTCAATTAAAATAAAGAAAGAAAGAAAGAGGAGACATTAATATCCATCCACCGGCTTTGCTCTTCTTCGTGCATTGTAATTGCTTGTGTTTTATATAGTTTAAAATATAACTTAATTACAAAATTAAGAAAACGATAGTGTTGCAAAAAGTGCAATATATATATATTAATTAGTTAGGTCTATAGTTTATATGTTGTTGTTTACAAAAATGGCAAAAATTAAGTCTAACCCACATGTAAAAGATGTAAAATGTAATAAATACCCTCATTACTGATATACACTTGATATACTTGATTGATATGCTTGATATACTTGATAATTATGTGTTTGACTAATATACTTGACATATTTGTCAATCATGTACTCATTATTTATACTGCTGATAAACTCGACACACTTGATTGATATATTTGATATATTTTAAAATAGTACTTGACCGATAAACTGTTGATAAAGTTGTCAACCATTCACTTGTTTATATTACTGATATACTTGACCGATATACTAGTGATAAACTTGATAATGATGCATTTTTTTGTAATGCTAATACACATTTGACTGATATATTGTTGATAAACTTAATAATGATGCACTTGACGAAGTTGATATACTTTATAGTGATACACTTAAATTTTTTTTATAAAAAAACTAAACTTCTTCTTCATAGGAACAAACTCCCCCCCCCCCCCCCCAATCATCTCTCTTTTACCAACCCGCACCATTTGCCTGCTGCCCACCACTCTCCCTCCTTGCCACTTACTTCCATTTGCCTGCTGCCCACCACTCTCCCTCCTTGCCACTTACTTCCATTTGCCTGCTGCCCACCACTCTCCCTCCTTGCCACTTACTTCCATTTGCCTGCTGCCCACCACTCTCCCTCCTTGCCACTTACTTCCATTTGCCTGCTGCCCACCACTCTCCCTCCTTGCCACTTACTTCCATTTGCCTGCTGCCCACCACTCTCCCTCCTTGCCACTTACTTCCATTTGCCTGCTGCCCACCACTCTCCCTCCTTGCCACTTACTTCCATTTGCCTGCTGCCCACCACTCTCCCTCCTTGCCACTTACTTCTATTGATCATTGGTCGTTGATCATTGGTCACTGCGTCTCTCTCTCTCTCTCCCCCCCCCCCCCGTTCTCCCTAGAGCATTGCTCTACACCATCTGCTGCGGGCCACCACTTCCCACTTCCCCTCCTTGTTGCTGACCTCTATTGGCCGCTGCACGCCCAGTCACCAATCGTCGCTTTCCTCTCTTTATTAATTGATTGTGTTAAGGCAAATATGAAATAAAAAATAATTAGAAATACTTATTTGAAGTTTTTGTCATATTTGCAAAATATCAAATATGGGTGACACACCTACAAAATAACACAATCACCCATTGCAATTTCCCAAAAAATTATTGCAAGTTTAATAGATCGTGTGATGATAGGACTTTGTTCAAGTGTAAAGCTACATTAGGTTGAGGGGGAGAGTCCCTTTCAATTGAAAAACTTTTGTATTAGTATAAATTTGTTCTTTAAAAATCAACAATTTGTCTATTTACTTGTGGTAGAGGCGTCCAAGCAATTGTTGTACTAAAAAAAAACTGACTCCAACTTTCTAGGTGAAATACTCCATTTTATTTTAGAATGTGATGTGTGATTAAAAAATGTGATTTTATATTATCACGATTCATGAGAAAATAAGTAAAAAGTAAATACTAGGTTTATAGAGAATTGTTGATAAAGAACTTGAAATCTTATGATATAATGAACCAAATTTTTTTAGAAAATAAACCTTAGACATTATTATGTATGTAAAGTTTAGAAAACCTACGTTTGACTAAAATTGAAATTAAAACAAAAAGATTCACAAACTTGTCATTAAAAGAAATATCACTTTGTTTTCTCGGAATCCCTTAAACAATAAATTTAAAACAAAATAGAAATTTCAAAACTAAACTTTTGACTCATTACTAGGCTAGCCCTTGCACTTTCAAATAATTCGTTAAGACAAATGTGATTGAACAAAACCACCATGCGGAAGCTCAACTTAAAATAGTTCTCGGCTCATACAGTAGCATCCTGCCATCCGCCTCGCATGACAAGGGACCTAATCTGTCATCCTTAGTGAGATAGCAAGGTGATCATTTATCTCTTTATCTGTTTATCCTATGTGCGGAAAGTTTATTGGTGTAATAGGATTGAGATAATTTGGTAAATTTAAATTAATCTTGATTATAATTACATTTTATTTACCAAATTAGTTTTAACTTGTTTTAGTTATCCTTCTAGAACTCTTGTAATTCTCTATAAATAGAGAAAGCTCCCTTGTATTACATCATCTTTTCATTCATAATAAAGACTTTGTTGACTTCTTAGAGATTTCTCCCCTTTATAGCATTTAGGCTACATTAATTTGGTATCAAAGCATCCGTCTAGGCCAAGCTAATTGCCACCGGTGGAAGTCCGAAAAACTCTTGCATATGTTGATGCAAGAGGGAACTTCGTGAGTTATGTGCGTTGTCAAACAACACACACTTAACTAGGAGAAACCCTTTAAATTCAAGAAGATCGAGAAGAAGTTTGAAGAATCATCCAAGAATTAAATTTTATAGAAGAACTACTACAATATGGGACAAAAATTATTATTTTTATTATGGAGAACAATCAAAAAAGACTAAGAAATACTCAAGAAAATTCAAGAACCGGTCCTACTACAATTATGAAGAAGAAGCTTATTCAAGAACACCCAATTTGTACATTAACCCTGTAGTATTAGAAGAAATGAAGAAGGAAGTCAAGAAAATCCAACGTTTATTGGGAGAGATGACTCAACAAGTGGAACAGCTTTTAGAACATGGCAAGAACTTAAAAAAGGATTAATTCAACTCTAGTGTGAGGAAGAAAACGAGGAACAAAAATCGGGGAGCCCACACAAAATTTCAAAAATAGAAGAAAATATGATCAAAATTCTTGGCGCTAAAAAGGGTTGGTAATGGGGCAGTGCAGGGCGGGTGGGGGTTCCCTGTCCCCGCCCTCGTGGGGGGAATTTACCCCCATCCCCGTCCTAGTCCTTGCCATTCATAGGCAGAGACGGGGGCAAGGGTAGGGATTCCCCATTGGGGAAATGAGTCCTTGTGGGGACCCATTCCCCTGTTGGGTTTTATGCCCTAAAACTCGTAGATTGTAAATGTAATTATTTGACCGTCATTAAATCATTAATAAAGAGTTATTGATGTGTTACTCTTCAATAAGCGTTATTGAGTATTTTTGTTTGTTTGTCTTAATAACCTTAAATCCAATAAACTAACATCTTAGGCTATTTTATGAGTCTTGAACTGTATGTGGGGACATACGAAGATCAACGTTCAAGATACAATTTAAAGGGTCTACAGTATAGGGATAAGGTTTAAGGTTGGGTACCTTATCCTAGGGACACTATGGATACAATCCCCTTTGTATTTGATACAAACGCAATGATCTAACACGTTTGTGTAGGTAATATGCGAGTGGGGGTATCCTATACAATGAGTTTCCATAAGATCGGACCACGAAATAGTGATCATTAGATGTAACTCCATTGACTAGTTAGGTTTCTATTTCAGTAGGATGACCTAGGCAATTTAGTCTTAATCCTGAGTATATTACGAACTCCTGTCTATGAGCGATTGTCCCTTGATTTGTATGGGTGGGAGTGGCCGTTTGCTGACTCAATATGCCTACCATCTTGGGGACAAGACCGAGTGGGGAGTTAGGAACATAATTATATAAGATGAAATTCACTCATTCCCATCTTTAGGGTAAGTAGATAAGTGTTCCCTTAAGTGGTGTCTCCACGACTTGAACAAAGGGTCCTACCCTCTCATTGGCTCGAGAGGGGTTTCTGTTTAATGGTTGGACCATAAACAGGTTGTTCATTAGAGGAACATTGGTACTTAAAGAGTTAAAAGTAAACTAGGGGTAAAACGATAATTTGACCCAACTGGTGTTACGAACATTTGTAAATGATTAATTTGCTGTTATTGGTCTATATCCATAGACACAGAAATATATCTGTAGTGAGAAGAGTGCAATTGTGGGTCTTTAGTGGAGTGTACCCACAGTTAATGAAGTGGTTAATGAGTTTAGCCAATTAGTCTCATATCGTTGGATCTTCTGATCTGTAGGTCTATTAAGTTCCTTTCCTAGCTTGTAAAGAGTGATGAGGTATTTATGTCTTGAATGAAATTTGAAATGTTCAAATTTACTTAGGAAAATAATATAAATTAATTTTGGATATGATACAAAATTAATTTTTTTTTAGAGATTTAAATATTTGAAAGAGTTCAAGTATTAATATGAATTAGATTCATATCAAAACTATAGGTTAAAATTAATGTGTATTAGATGCACATTAAAACTATAAGTTTTGAGAGAATAACAATTGAATATGATTCAAATGTAGATTAAATAAAATATTAGATATTTAATTTAAAAATTAATTAATTAAAGAATTAATTTTCTTAATTTATTTTAATTAAATTTGATTTATTAAATTAAATGAATTAAACCTAGGTTATGTGAGAGATATTCATTTAAATATGATTTAAATGAAATAATTAATTAAATTAGATTTATTTATTTATTTATTTGTTAAATTAATTAATTAATTAAAAAAGGTAACTCCCTTACGTGGGAGTTACACTTTACATGGTTTAATCCCACGTCTCTTGCTCTCTTTCCCTAAATAAGCCTGCAAAAGGAAAAAAAAAAAAAAGGTGATTCTCTCGTTAGAAAATTCTCTTCGGTGCTCTCTCTTTATTCTCACATATCAAGATCAAGATCTACAATCCTTATCTCATCCCTCAGAGAATAGGAGAGGTTCGTGGTGGTCGTTTTCAGAGTCGACAACGAAAGTAAGATTCTAACTCCAAAGCATGTTTAACCCTAGAATTAATACAGTAGGTTGTCTGTATTTATTATTATTATTATTTTTAATGTATTGGTATTTCAAAATTCCAATTTATTTTGAATTTGGTTTCTGTATTGCTTCTGCTGTGTTAGGGATTTAAACCCTTTCATCCTCAAGATAGAGCGAGAGCGAGGGAGACTTCGAATATAGGAACAAATTACTACTAATAAGTAGAGCTAGACAGAGTGAGACACACACACACATATGTATCTATTATATGTGTGTGTATATATATATATTGATATATAAATCGGGGGAGGGGGGGTCAGGTTAGGGCCAGGGCAGGGATACCCCCCATCCCTGGACGGGTACCTGGAGAATGTTCTCGGTTTGACCCCCATCCCCGATCAAACTGGGGATTCCTCGACTCAATCGGGTTAGGGCCTCAAGGGTTTTTTTTTTGCCAACCCTAGGGCTAAAGCAAAAATCACACGATGAAAACAAGGAGATTGGGATCCAAGTTGAAGAATATGATAAGCTGATTAAAGAAGAAATAATCTGTGGGAATGAGATTGACAAAAACACTTTCAAATTGGAAGAAATTGAAGCCGTTGGAAATAAACAATAACCATGAGCAATCTGATTCAAAGAATTTTTTAAAACAAATTGTAGTTAAGTGCACAACAACAACGAAGACAGAAAAAATTGTGCATTTTGTTGAAGCACGGGCAAGGAAGATGGTCCGAATTGAAAATTTGATGTAAAAAATTGAGAGGACTAAATCGAAAGTGCTACCGAAGAAGAAAGGAGAAGGAAAACTCGTGACTAATAAAAGAAAATTGTTGGAAGATCGTTTGCAAACCATTTGCAATCTTCGATAAAGAAGACAAAGAAGACGAAGCAACTACGTGATCTTGGGGTGAATATTTTGGCGAATTTTTTTCCCGATTTTCCCTTTTGACCCGACCCAGAAGATTCAACCCCAGACCCAACCTGAATTGAACAATTCCCCCACCCATCTTCTTTTCCCCGACCCGACAAAGAGGACTCAATACCATCTTACTGAAATTTTGGGTTTTTCAACCCATGACACACACAATTAGACCCCAAATCTTCCCAGTCCCAATTCGAATTTGAAGTCCATCCTTTCTTCATGGAAATTGTAATCCAACCCATATCTAAACCTACTGAAATAATTAAAATCCAACCCCAATTGGATTTTCTTCACACTTACCACATGAGTTTTTTCCTTCAATTTAAAGGAGCCTACATTGACAACGGAGACTTTTTTTTTTTTAACATAATTCTTAGATTAACTTATGATGATTTTGCTTGGAAAATTTATTCCGTTTCAAAAGAAAAATCTTAGCTCAACTTGTGCAATTTCGATGTTGTTCGTATTGGTTGTTTAGAGATATTTCCGTTCGAGTGACTTACTTTTTTTACTATTACCTTCATTTTCATTTTAAAACTCGCGGACGAGTTTTTTTTTTTTTTTTTTTTTTGGGGATAAAAAAGGTTTTTATTGTTTTTGTTTTTTTTGTTAAATTTTAAATAATTTTTTTTGTTCTTTTTTTTTTCTTTTTTTTTTTTTTTAAAACTCCCCGACGTTTTTTTTTTTTTTTTTTGGGGATAAAAAAGGTTTTTATTGTTTTTGTTTTTTTTGTTAAATTTTAAATAATTTTTTTTGTTCTTTTTTTTTTCTTTTTTTTTTTTTTTAAAACTCCCCGACGTTTTTTTTTTTTTTTTTTGGGGATAAAAAAGGTTTTTATTGTTTTTGTTTTTTTTGTTAAATTTTAAATAATTTTTTTTGTTCTTTTTTTTTTCTTTTTTTTTTTTTTTAAAACTCCCCGACGTTTTTTTTTTTTTTTTTTGGGGATAAAAAAGGTTTTTATTGTTTTTGTTTTTTTTGTTAAATTTTAAATAATTTTTTTTGTTCTTTTTTTTTTCTTTTTTTTTTTTTTTTTCTTTTATAATAAAAACTTTTTTTGTTTTTTTTTTTTGAGGGATAAAATATGATATAATAGGATTGAGATAATTTGGTAAATTCAAATTAATCTTTCTTGATCCTTGATGAATCCTTGATTATAATTACCAAATTAATTTTAATCTGTATTAGTTATCCTGTTAGAACTCTTATAATTCTCGCAATAAAGAAAGCCCCCTTGTCTTACATTTTTTTCATTCATAATAAAGACTTTGTTGGTTTTTTTTTTTTTTGGAGATTTCTCTAATTTTTAGCATTTAGGCTACATCATTTATCATCATTAATATATGTTGCACCTTTGAATGAGAATTTGTTGGGGTGTAAAATCAATAAATGGTTCCCGGCTCTTCAGCAACATCCTGTCATCCTTTATCCTTATTTGTTTATCCTATGTGCGGAAAGTTTATCGTTAATATATGATGTGTCTCTGAATGGGAACTTGTTAGGGTGTAGAGTTAATAAATGGTGTTCGAATATTTCCCACCTATTCTTTGTAGATGATAGTATTCTGTTATCTTCTGCATCTTATAGGGTCTGTAACCGAATCAGAGAGATCTTGCAAATTTATGAAAATACATCTAGGTAGTGTGTTAGTTTTAATAAATCAGCTAAGTTATTTAGCCCCAATGTGTAGTAGGTATCCAAAGTTGAGATAGGGAGTATTTTGCAGGTTAAGGTGGTTACGGACTTTGGGAGATAGTTGGGTCTCCCATCTCATTTTTAAAGGAATAAGTGTTGGAACATAAGATTTCTAAAAGAAGAATGCAAAAAAAAAAAAAAAAAAATGCAAAAAAAAAAAAAAAAAGAAAAAAATTGCTTCTTGGGAGGGCAGTTTTTTTCTCGATTGGGGGTAAGGAAGTGTTATTAAAGGTTGTTGCTCAAAACTTGCCTACATATACAATGGCCTGTATAAAACTAGTGAAAGTAATATGTGGTGCTTTAGCTAAGGCTATGGCTCAATTTTGGTAGGGCTTGTTGGCAAATAAAAAGAAAATGCATTGGTTGGGTTGTAAGGTGATGTGTAGACGGAAGATGAAAGGGGGAATGAGTTTTAGGAATTTTGAGGGTTTTAACCAAGCCTTACTTGCTAAGCAAGCTTAGAGAATTTTACAAAACCGTTTTTCTCTCGTTGCTCGGCTCTTTAATGAAAAATATTTTTATAGAAAAGAATTTTTAGATGTGAGTTTGGGGTCTTCCCCATTCTTTGTATGGATAAGTATTGTTTGGAGTCGCAACTTGTCATGGAAAGGGATCTGGAAGTGTATCGGTATAGGAAAAGATACTTACATTTTTTCTCATCCTTACATTCCCAGGGTGAGAAGTTTTAAACCGATTATGCTTATGTTGCCCATCTATCAATCCATGAAAGTTTGTGAACTAATTTTTTTTGGATGGTTCCTAGGATGTTCAAGATGAAGAAATTTCTTTGGGATGAGGATAATAAGCTCATCCAATCTATCCCTATATGACCTTAATTCCCAATAAATGGTTATGACACCATATTGAATGAGGATTTCTCTACAAGTAGTGCTTATAAGCTTTATATCGAATCTAATGGCACCCCATCTTCTTCTTCTTCAGATGGGGACGGTAATGTTGGGGTTGGAAAAAGGTGTGGAGATGTTCGCTCCTAACAAAAATTAAAATTTTTTTTTTGGAAGATTTTTAACTGGATTTTCCTGACCAATTTCTACCTGATAAGCAGAAAAATCCCAACACAAGAGTGGTGTGTGTACTATGGTTTTCAGATTGAGCATGAATCTCATATTCTCTTATCTTGCAAAAGAAAAGACTTGGGAGTGAATTATACTTGAATTGTTTGGTGCGTGTGAACAGTTCCAGGCCTATTTGTGACTTGTTAGAGTTTGTGGCTGGTAATTTTGATGAAACAAACTTTCTGCGATTTGAGGTAGCTTGCTGCGCAATATGGGAAGATAGAAACAAAGTCTATGAAAATTGTCTGTTGGCGCCGATGGGTTTTAAAGGTTGAGTGGATGATGATATTTTGAAGACAGGGAGACCATCTGTGGTTGGTGTGGATGGTCTGAGGCATGGGTTGAGGGTTGTTCTGAGTGAGGCTGTTGGTCATCTGAGACCGAGGGCCTGGTGTTCGCCTGCTGGTGGTTGGCTGAAGTTGAACGTTGATGTGGCTTGTCACCTTGATAAGCCAAGTGTTGGGTTGGGCGCTATTATCCGTAATGATTGGGGGGCTCTAATTGTAAGTGCAAGTGAGTGTTTGTCCTGGGTTTTTGCAGTAGAAGCGGGCGAGATCTTGACAATGTTTGAGGGGTTACGTTTGGTTGAAGCGTGTGGCTGTGCTAATGTGCGAGTTGAATAGGATGCTGAAGGGGTGGTGAAGAAATTCTACTCTATATCCTATGCCTCCATAACGACCCAACTCCCAAAGACTTGAACTAGGCCGTCATTTAAGCATGCATACATCTCAAACAGCTCATTTTTCATAATTTTAGCAAAATCACAGAATTTTGTTAAGACAAATAGATGTTACCAAAAACCAAATAACTAAAAATATTTGATCGAGGTACCCCTTGTATAAGTTAATAAGATAGGAATCTTGCATGAAATGTCTAGCACCCAGAAATTTGAAAAGCAAATAAAAGTCTGAGTTCAAATGATGGAACCAAAATTCTTAAAGATTAAAACATGAATGCTTGTGCAAAAATATTTGACTAGTCCCAACGACACAATCAAGGTTTCTTTCATCATTCATCGAGGTGTCCTTTTCTTTACCTGAAAAGCATAACCTAAAAAGGGTGAGTACAAAATACTTAATAAGTAACTCCACTACCAAGGTCAGGCTAATCACTTACATTCAATTAAGTGCTACATGCTAGTGGGACATACATAAATAAATTAATCTTGGATGGCCATCTAGTGAGCGATTTAATCCATCTTAACATGCATTTGGTAGACCGAAGGCTAACAAACATAGTAGGGCATCCATTGGCACTTGATAACATAGTAGGAAACTCGTCGGTTTTCGAGAACATAGCAGGAAACCCATAGGTCTCCCATAACATAGTAGGAAACTTATAAGCTTCCAGTAACATAGTAGTGTTAGGAGGGCAATTGTTACTTCTTAATTAAGAAATAACATGCTTGTAGTAAATTTTCAACGTAAATCACAGTACATGCCTCATAGTCCCACACATAATCATATCAATCAGGCACTAGTATCATCATGCTCATAAAACAGTTTTGATTGTATCAGGCTTCTCAATTTCATCCAATAAAATAGTTCAATCACTATCTAAATTGCCTAGCACCTGGGTAGTTTAGTAATGAGATTACTTACCTTGGGATTAAGTCCAAATACTGGCAAAATCCTTGAATTAAAAACCTAAAGTAGGGGTGTCAACGGTCGGTCGGAGTCGATTTTTTGACCAAACCGCCACCAAACCGACTAGTCGGTTTAATAAATGTTCAAACTGATCTTGACCATCAAAAAGTAAAAACTAGCCTTCAATCGGTCGGTGGATCAGTTTAGGTCGATTTTCTTCTTTGAATTTTTTAAAAAACAATGTTGATTTGAAATTTTCCCAAACGGACACCGACCGAGTCCCCCCTCTTCTCTGACTGACCACCTTCAATTCGGTTGGTTTTGGTCGGTCGACTCAGTTTTTCAGTCTAACTTAGAGCATAAACTCAAACTTAAATTAGGTCTCTAGGCTTAATTCCAATCACAAATTATTCAAAATTTAATCTAAATAATTTTACCCCAACACGTGGCTTAACTCAAAATCGCTTCTAACCTTAGCACGAAGGCACCAATCTATACAAAGCCCAAAATTAAGAATTTTATGTTCAAACCAAGAAACCCACAAAACAACCAAAATCTTACCCAGACCTCAAGATTCCAGCGATTGGAACAAAACTGACAACTTAGGTTGATGGCAGCAACGATGTTTAGAGGTAAGGGTTAGTCACAACATTAGATGCTCAACAGAAACAGGGAGAGACATGGTTGGCGAAACGGCATCTGTACTATGCGATTGAAATCCGATGATCGTGTGACGATGGAATGATTGTAGGAGCTGTGAGATTGGTGTTGTGAATGGTTAAGGGAGAACTAAAGGGAAACAATAGCGACGACAGACGAAATGACGAACAAGTTTGCAAACTGCAGCAACCCACCGTGGAGACCGATAATAGAATGCCGATTGTTCTAAGCCTGTCGGGACCTAGAACAAATAATATTTCTAAATTGCTCTCAAGAGCTTGCAGCTAGTGGGAATTGGTCGTCTCCACAGGGAACTAAGGACAATCCTAGCCTTCACTTGTATTCTCATGGTCATAAGGGGGGTTTGAGTGTTGTTTTATTTGCAAGTGAATGTAAAAGCATGAATGTAAAAGCATAATTGAAATTGGAACTAATTCAATTAAAAAAAAAAGCCTAGCCTAGGGATTCGAGATTCATTCACTTGACTTGGTTGTTCATCGAACTCAAAGGATTAATTGCATGCTCACTTGATTCTTGGTTGTTAGCTTGACTTAAGATCAAAACCAACACCCTATTGAACTAACCAATTACTTAATTAGTCTAAATGTCTAATTAACCAGTTCTATTAGAGGCCTAATCAATTAAACACCACATTTAGCTAAGGTAATCTAGTTAAGTTCATTACCAATTCGATAGTCGGAATTACTAATTACTCTGATTCTTGAATGATTAATCATGCAATGTAGCAAAAGGATTGTCCTAAACAATTTAAAATTCACATATAAGCATGATTTAGTCTATGCTATCACACCTCCTCTTGAGCTATCCTCTTAACCCAAAAAGAGGTGTAACGATAGCAAACATCGATCCTTTACGATATCCACTGTCAACTTAATTCTCCTCAAGTTCCCTCACCAAGCACTTAGTAACAAAATTTTAATTTACACCTATACCATAAATACTACCAAATGATGCTTTATAATAAATACATCATAGCTTTTACATATATCCACCACTCATTGGACCTAAATATGTACAATGCTAGGTCTAAGTACAAATATTTACAATGCTCAAAACTAAGAAGTAGATCCAGACGAGTTTGACGAGTAGGCTAAGCACCCCAGTTCCGCTCGCTACTTGGAAAGTTGAAAACATTTGAAAACATGAGCTAGGTTTCACAGTGAGTGACAAATTTATAAAACTGTGTTTGGCTTAAAAGCTCAATGAAATCATGCTCGTAATTCAAATAGTAAAGCATTGAAAGCTTATAAATATTTGTATATGCTTGAAAGATTTTTTTCCTTAGTTGAGGCGGAGTAAACTCAATGCTGCTTAACGTCAAAATACAACCTTAGTCAGGATGGAGTAATCTTAACACGCCCAACGTCGAAAACAACCTTAGTTGGGATGTAATAATATCATCATATCCAACATCAAATAACCTTAGCTGTGTGGAGTAATCTCAACACAACAACGTCGAATTTTGATCTATGTGCACATAGGAATTATAAACCGGACGGCCCGTGTACCTTCTTTAGTCCTTCAGTACCAGGGTTCCAATATTAAGGCTGCCCATATGCCTTCTCTATGTCCTTCGGCATTGGGGACCATCTATGGTATTGAGGCTACCCATGTGCCTTCTCCATGTCCTTCAGCATTGGGGACCATCTTTTGAAAATAAAGCATGCTAAATCATTTATAAACGTGGGTTAAACAATTTCTCAAAATTTTAGAGTATTTCTCAAACAGCATGCTTTTCACAAAGCTCGGTATCATAAAATATCATGTTCAAAATCATATAAAAGCATGTTCAAAATCATATAAAGAACCACATGCTTTATCAAATTCAACTCATGCCAGAAATCTCGTATTTTGGGCATGAACCGAGCATTCTAGAAATATAAATAATTTAAAACGAAATGAAGTCACTTACAACTTGTCTTGGGCTGTTGATGGGTTATATGCTTCCCTTAACTCTTCTCGGCCTGGAATAAATTAATTCTCTTGTCAATATCCTTAAGATTCCCTTCATGACATGTTTTAAGTCATTTTGGCTTAAAAAGGCTCACTGATAAGCAAAATTTAGCCAAAATGTCCAAAAGTGGTAAACTGTCCCTAGGTGTGTCCAACAGCCTTACAGCACGCACAGCTAGCCAATCTAACCTCAAGTGGGCGGAAAATCTAGCACAACACATTGCCCTGCATGCCCAGCCACTGCCTCGCACACATTGCCCCTCGTGGGTGACAACTCCCGCACATCTACTGTCAAAATAACCTCAAAAGAAGCAAGGCATGCACGTCTTTGTGTCAATCAATCCATGTCATGTGTCTTAATGAGACCAACGAGATTCGTCTCGCTTAACTTCTGCACGCACGCGACGTCACCAGCGAAACTCGTCTTGCCCCCACAGCTTGCACACAAACAATAGCGCCTCTCGCTCACCCTTGCGTTGCCATGGCGTGTCGGCTTGCCCCCTGGATGTCAAGAATTTGTCAAAATAACCTCAAAAGGTTCTTTTCTTCTGGCCATGGCCCTTGCTTGTCTGCACACACAACCTCTTCAAAATGCACCCAGCAGCCTCGAAATACTGTCTTCTCTTCCATCTGCCAAAAGTAAGGTTTCTAGCCAAAATTAAATTTTGCTTCCTCTTACAAACTTGTAGATAATTGTCTTAGCTATCTTACCTTAAAATTGCAGCCTCTAATTCCTCTTCTTTCATCATATATCACTAAATCTTTCCGCTCTTCTCTGGTTACCCGATAGTTGAACAAGCTTGAGTTTTTGATAAATTATGAGTTCTTCCTCACAAATTTTCTTTCGCCCTCTCGGTGAAACTAGACTCATTTAGGATAATTTGGTTGAAGAAAATCGCAAGTCACTCGAGTGGTTTGCACACACCAACCTCTTCTATCGGACCCTTCTATTTATAGACCTTTCATAAATCTGCATGCAAACTTCTAGCCCGCCACCTCATGCTTGCATGCATGCCATGCCACACTTAATCTTAATTTGACACCTAATCTGGCTTGTTGATCACTTAAGTCTAGGCTTTACTTGACCAAGAAGGAATGGTGGACGCATCCTTGTACAAGACCTCCTCCATGCATCCTTTTGAGGTTAGTTGGCTGTACTTCTCGGCTATTTATGCATGCAGCCCCCTTGACCGATTTGGACGCCTAGCTTGGACGCATAGCACCATGCGTTAGCCCCATAGGCCCTCTTGGACGCATAGTTCCCCAACGCATCCCCATCATTAACCTCAACCAATACAAACCTTATTGTACGGCTAGCCCACTTGCCCAATAAGCAATACATCAAGCCTTCACCCATGCTCACCCTCATGGATGCATGCCTCACCAAGCCAACGCATCACATACTCACTCACACTTGGGCTCGGCTACCCAAGGTCTTCAACCTAGCCCACCTTCTTGCCAGTCACACACACCACCCATACCAAAGGCTCTCAACCACCTCCCTCTCAACTACCCGCCTACTTGTTTGCCATCTTCCAAAGATAAAAGTAGGACTTACATATGCCTATCGGAATTAGTACACATAGATGTATCACTCCCTAGCAAGCAAGAAAACACAATGGGTGATCAAGTCATACATTAACTTAATGCATAAAAGTTGAAATATATCAAGAACCAATATAAAATCAGCAACAAACAAGAATTTACAAGTCTCTCAACCAAACAAAAATGAATTTCAACCTAACCCTAAGCTAGAAGAACTTGCCTTAGCCACCATAATGTGGCAAGTTGAGTCTTGAAGCTGAAATAAATGAAAAATACAAAGATGTAGGTGATGGGAGGAAGAAATTACAGAGAAATTTTAGTCAGAATCACCAAAATCATGAAGGATTTGAGTGATCGCCATGTGACAATAGTTTTCTTTTTGAAAGACACAAAATACAGAGAACAAAGAACTTGGATAAACAACGAATATTAGCATGCAATTGAGAGTAAATAAGAGTTGGAAAAAATTTCTACATTTGAAGACCGTCTTCGGTGTAGGAAATCACCAAGTCATGAACTAGAGAAAATTTCTCCAACGAAGACAACAATTCTTGTTGGGACACCACCAAGAAATCTTCCTCGTTATTCTCAGGAAGAATCAAAAGAGAGTGGTGGACTCTCTTTTTTTTTGGTAAGGGGGATAAGAATTTGTGAGAACAAGAGAGAACTTTTTAAGAGGAAGAAGTTGAGAGAGAGTTTTTCACAGAACACTTTTGCACATACTAGTAACTTCTACTTCTCCCCTTATCCTTTTTCTTTTATGTAAACTACGAAGGAAAGTAAGAAAAATAACTTCTCACTACATGGGAGTTATTTTAGTATAAATTTAATAATATTAAATTAAAATAAATTTAGTTATACAATATATATTAAATCATATTTAATATATATAATTAAATAAAATTAATTAATAATATTTAATTTAAATTTGAATCATATTCAAATAACCTTCTCTCACATAACTTATAGTTTTAATATGAATCTCATTCATATTAATTTCAATTAACCTAAGGTTTTTATATGAATCTCATTCATATAATTAATATTTAAATCTTATTTAAGTATTCATCTCTCTTATAACATAAAGTATAAATTTTGAATCTTATTCAAAATAAATTTTATATTATAATGTACTATATACATTATACTAATTGTATCATATACAATTGACTCCCTTATTAATTTGAACATTTCAAATTAAACCAAACTATATAATTCTTGTACAAAGGCCTAATGAGCTAGCAAAGAGACCTTATGGACCTATAGATTAGAAGCTCCAATGATATGAGATTAATCAATTAAACTCTTTAATTAGATTAACTAATATTAATTAACTGTAGGTCATTCCACTAATGGCCTACAATTGCACTCTTCGCACTATATATATTTCTTAGTCCATGGAAGTAACTAATCAACAGTAAGTCAACCCTTTACAAATTACTCATAACTACAGTTAGGTCAAATTACCCTTTTACCTTTGTAGTTACATTTAACTCCTTAAGTACCATTGATCCCTCTAATGAACAAACTGTTTATAGTCTAACTATAAACTAACCCCTCTCAGGCTAGTGAGAGGGTGAGACCTCATTGTTCAAGACCCGAAATCAACCCTTAAAGGAGTAATTTATCTACTTACCCTAAAAATAGGAAAGAGTGAATTCCATCTTGTGAAGATATGTTCCCAATTCCCTATTCAAACAAATTCCCAAAATCTTGTGAATTCCATCTTGTGAAGATATGTTCTCAGCTCTTTGTTCAGACAAATCCCCAAAATGGTAGACATATTGAGTCGGCGATCTGGCCACTCTCACCCATACAGATCAAAGGATTACCCTCATAAACAAGAGTTCATAACTCATTTAGGATTAAGGTCGAGTCACCTATGGTCATTCTATCAAATGTTAACTTCTTTAATTAACGCGTTACAAAGAGAAATTAAACATTTCATGGTCTGGTCTTATACAAACTCTTTGTATAGGATACCCCCACTCCCATGTCTCCACATGAACGATTAGGATCAAATCGTTTGTAATACTTTACAACTCTTTGTAACAATTACAAAGTGGGTCGTATCCTGTAGCGTTATTAGAATAAGGCACCCAACCTTATTCTTGTACTACAGACCTGTTGGTTATTACTTAAACATGAACCATCCTCGTATGTTAACCACATACATGTTTTAAGTTTACATATAATAACCATGGAATCTTAGTTTATTGGATTGAGTTAATGCAAGAGATAGATAAAATAACTTCTTATTTTATTAAATAAATAAAATATTTTTACAATTTAAAAAATTACAAGACCCTAAGAGATTTAGGACACCAGTCCCAACAAATTGAACATCATATGACCTAATTCGGCTAAAAAAGAATTTATTTATATTGAGTGAGAGCGTCGTTAAGCTTGCGTGCGCACGAGCGTCCGTTAAAGTTCGGAGCATCCCTGCGCTCTCACTCGAGGGTTATTTTCGTAATTTTCACGTCCTTGAGCTCCGGGTGCCCAATTTTACTTCTGATAGCTTCAAATCAACCCCGAATAGCCCGCAACACTCCGGGCACATGATTTGCTCAAATTCCTACACAATAGACATTTAAACATATAAGATCCATGAACGAGCTTGAATTAAGCTAGGGAAAATACCACTTTTATGATGCTATCAAAACACCCCCAACTTTATTCTTGATCCGCTCACTTTTATTTCTTTTATTTCTTTGACACAAAGGCTTATTGTCACACCCCCTCCAGAGATACCCTCTTAACCCGGAAAGAGGCATGAGTATAGTAGACATTCACTCTTTTATGACATCGACTATTAACCTGTACTCCTTTTCTTACTAACATATTTAACATGCACAACTTAAATAATCATAACTAGTACTTTAAATTAATGTAACAACTTAGTGCCCGTTTGATAATGGTCTCGTTTCTCGTTCACTATTCCCTGTTTCTTTTTGTTTTTTTAGAACAAGAAATAAGACTATGTTTGATAACTATTCCTGTTTCTTGTTTCTTGGAAAAAAAGAAACAAGAAACAAAAACAAAAATTTGTTTGATAAAAATTTATTGTTTCTTGTTTTTTTCCATTTCTTTTTCTTTTTTTTTTTTGGTAACAAAATAATATAAAAAAAGAAGTTATGTCATATATTAAACATCGAAAAAGATATTATCAAAAGTTTATGTTATCTAATAGAAGTAAAGTCTCGATAACAACTAAATATAATAACAAAGTTGTCCAAATTTGATTGGCACTCTCATCTTTAACTCGGTTCATTTGTCTTAAATGGTGTCGAGTCAAATCCAACTTAATTATATAATTATGTAAATGTCGTGGTTGTAAAATATTAAAGTTAAGCTAAATGAATGTTTTAGTCAGCAAAATTTATATATTGTAAAATTCTACTCGGTTTGAGATATATTACAAATATTAGAAATAAAATAATATAGAAACAAACATATTGCAAAATTTAATACTTAAAAGTTCAAATATATAAAAAAAATTAATGTACATATTCAAGATTAAAATAATATATCAATCTACATATTAGAGAATTTTAAAATTCAAAATTAAAATAAAAATTTATATAGAATTATTTTTGTAAATAGCAAAATTAAAATAATAAATAAAATATAGAAGAAAAATTGCCCATCTTGGGAGTTGAAATTCAAAATATAAAAAATTTAATATACATATTGAAAATTAAAATAATATATAAATCTAAATATTGGAAAATTTTAAAATTCAAATTAAAAGAAAATATAAATATATTAGAGTTATTTTTGTAAATATCAAAACTAATAAAATAAATAAATAAAATATAAAAGATGGAAACAAATATGAAAGAAAAAATTGCCCATCTTGGGAGTTGAAATTTGAAATATAAAAAATTAATATGCATATTGAAAATTAAAATAATATAACTCTGAATATTGGAGAATTTTAAAATTCAAAATTAAAATAAAATATAAATAAGGAGAATTATTTTTGTAAATAACAAAGCTAATAAAGTAAAAATAAAAATAAAGAAATGTAGCGAAAAAACATATTCTTCAAAAAGAAAAAAGTCAAAAAAAAAAAAAAATATTTCAAGAGGGATGAGTTGGATTTGAACTCATGACTGGTAATAGGAAGGTAGCTATTATGGGCATCTAATACTAATACACAAAAAGTTGAGAAAGATTGCTTACGGGAATGGTAGGATAGAAATAGAAACAAGGACATGAGAAACTACTTTTGTTGTTTCTCCATTTTGGCCAATTTTTTAGAAATGTTTCTCAAAATTTAGAAACAAGAAATGACGACAGTTATCAAACAAGTTTGTTTCCTAAAAATTGAAAAAAAGAAACAGGAAATAGGAAACGAGAACGTTATCAAATGAGCCCTTAGAGTCTGTCTACAATATAAAATGTTCACAACATATATCCAATCTTAACTCAATGCACCATAGCTATGACATGGCAGACCTCGACTTTGCACAACAACCAGAACTCTTCTGCTACCTGAAAAGAAAACATAAAAAGAAAGGATGAGCTTACAAAGCCAAGTGAGTGGTCAATAAATAGCTAGGATGCACATGACCCATTTGCATAACATCATAATATAATAGCAATCAAACGACATAATCAAACATAACCGAGAGTATCTACTTAAACCTCAAATATTCCTCATCCTAGTAACATATTTTACTCTTCTAGCTCTCTTTGGCTCAGCAATTGAATTTGTCCTCTATATGCACGTAGCCTTATCTCTGAGGGATCATAAGCTAGACCTTTTGGTCCTTTGACCATCCTACAAGAGATACTTCCCACAAGATCAGGAACTAGGTTTCTAGCACTCCTTGACCATCCGGTGAGGTTTTAACCCTGACACAAGATCAGAAACTAGATCCTCAGATCCTCTAACCATCTCGTGTGACCTTAGGTTTTTATCAAACATTCACAAATGTATACTCATAGCTAATATATCTTCAACTTGTAATAAAATCACAATATTACTTAGAGAAATGAACTAATAACCACTCACAGTTAATGGAGTTTTAGCTTTTCAAAGTTTCCTTCCCCTTCTTTGGACTCGCTTGTCTTCTAAGTTCAGCTTGGTTTGAACTTTTCAACTTCCTACTAATCTTTTGGAACTAAGAAAACTGGTAACCCATTGGAGCCTTGGAAAGTCCTCTGGAACACTTGAAAACACCCTCTTGGGTGCAAGAAGCTTATCTTGGATGCAGGCTAGCTCCTCTGGACTCAGGACTGCACCTTGTTGGACGTAGACAGCCTTTTAGACTCAAGGTTTCTTTTGTTGGATGCCTACTTGACAGCTTTGAACGCCTGGTGGTAGTTGGACGCCTAATTTTTCTTGGAGACACTCTAAAACTCTCGGATAAAGCTTTAGAAGATGCTTTTTGAATGAATAAAGAAGTGATCCTCGATGCCTATTTATAGAAGTTCCTTAGAAGCTTAGTCACCACCTCTTTAATACTTGGCTTGACACATACCCCTTCACTTGTCCTTCAACATGCGTCCATAGCCATGCAAAATGACACCTCCTACTGGTGAGGTGTTCAACACCTAGCAATGCCACTTAGCACATCTTCCACCTTGCTATGCGTCTAACCTTTACTCAAAATAGGGTCCATGCATCCAACTCAAGCTTAGGGCATGCGTTCAACTTGGAGGTCACTTTTGATCCACACACAAGTAGTCCAACACTTTACTTTTCCTCTGCTTTTAATATGTGCCCATAACACCTCACCCATGCGTCCATTTTGTGCACCTTAAGGTTACTTCACCACACGAAATCAATATCCCTCATCTATGCTTCTACTTACTACTTGGAGCAATCTTCTCCTCCCTAACCTTATGCATCCATGACTTTCCTAAGCATAGTTACGATACCTAGAAACTCCCTCCTTGTCGTCCACACTCTTTTACAACTCATACACTTCTTAAATCTCAAATTTGCTTGTACTATTCTTCATATCCTTCTTGTCAATGCATAACTCTTTTAAGTTAGTCAAATTTTGACTAACTCCACACGCTTATGCTTAACTTTTCCGTTTATATTCCCTAACCTTTCTTTTCTTCTTTAGCTTATAAGCACTATGTCAAAATTCTGGGTTTCACATTTATTACTCTTTTGTTCTCCTAGTCTAGTTATTACAATAAATCAAGAAAGGCTATCCTCCAACCAAGTGTGGACCTTTCGAGGTGACCACAAAAATTTGAGCAAGATAATCCAATTCTGGGCATCCAAGATTCAAAATGACTCAACAAAGCACTTAAATATACATGAAATGCCAAGATTTTTTTTAAAAAAATTGGGCTCAAAGTCATGAATGCTTATTCATCCCAAAATCATGCAAGCATAAACAAGAAAGGTGCATCATAAGCTTTCATAGAAACGAGCACAAGAAACAATGAATAACATGCAATTCAAACACACAAGTCCGAGCTCAGATGTTTAAGGACCGCCAAATATACATCAACCTAAAGCAAGCTAAACCCAAACTACCCCCAACATTCAAAGCATATAGTTGTCCCATGTATCAAGATCAAAATGAAAAGTAGGGAACAAATTAGAGTGGAACATTGTGACTCCCTTGAATTTGGGCATGTTGAAAGAAGGGTTGAACTTGCATCGAGCTTCAGCCTCTAAAAGATAACTTTGTAAAGTAAAATTTTCCTAGTCAAGCTAATAAGAAAAATAAAGAAGCTACACTAAAAACATAAAATAAAGGAAAGCAATAAATGTTTGACGCCTGGTTGTCTCTAAGAAGTGCAAATTTTTAAGGTCAGTTGCTCGACTGTATTCTGCTTGATCATCCTGGCTCAGAGTTGATCAACTCTTCCCTTCCATCCATCTCTACAGTACTTGCTTCACCATTATCCTGCAAAGGTAGTAACTCATAGGCATCAAAAGGATTAATGGAAGCAGAATTATCCAAGACAAATAAATTTTTTAACAATCCCTTCAAACTCTACAGATAGGGACCCTTCTCCTACATCAATCTTAGCTAGAGCAGTTTTTAGGAAAAGTCTACCTAATATAACAGAGTTCCACGGAGAGTGAGCACTTTGATCATGATTTAGGACATAAAAATCAGTGGGGAAGACTAACCCATCAACATTCACAGACATATCTTTCACAACTCCAAATGACTTAGTTAAACTACGGTTAGCTAGTTGAACCACCACACGAGTACTACACAGATCTAATAGTCTAAGCTCATGAAAAAGAGAAGCAGGCATGATACTTACAAGTACTCCTAAGTCAATCAAAGCATGCTGTAACTTCTTACCTATTTTGCAAGGTAAGCAAAACATACCTGGATTATCGTGTTTGACTAGGAGGTTAATAGGGATGATTGTGGTTGCTTGTGTAACAAGCATTTCTTCCTCTTTCTTGACCCACTGTATCAAGCTCATCTCACAGGAGCTAGCAGTCACCATTCCAAGGGTTTTAGTTGGTTTACCTTTTTCTTCATTCCTCTTAGGACTACAGAATCTTCTTGGAAAAGGGGCAACAAAAATGTAAGCATTCAAATTAGATTGATTCAAGGGATCAGTACTAACCTATTAAGGGCTCTTGGATGGTCGTGGTCTACGTTCTTTTTCATCAAAACTAGATAGTTCAATGAATTCTTTTTTACTAATAAAATTCACAGATCCAGAGGGGTAGGGAGATCAGATGGACTTACAATGGTTACTACACTTACGTTCCTCACATGGGGCTCAAGTTTGGCTGAAAACTCACCACTTTGAATGTCTAACTTGTTCACTATAATGGCCAACTGAGTGATCTGATTGGCTAAGTGCTGCATACCGATTCTTATCTCTTTCTAAAACATGGCATTTTCCTCATTGATCTTCTTCGTTTCTTGTTGGAAGGTCATCACATCCTTTTGGAATAGCATAGAGTCTGGCATGGACTTCACCACATCCTCCAATGGTGGGCTAGGATTGTAGGAGGTACTCGCCTAATGGTATCCTTGACCTCCATAACAAAAGTTAGGATGGTCTTGCCATCCATGATTGTAAGTATTACCTTGTGGATCATATTTTCGTCCTCCTTGATAAACAAACATAATTCACCTCCTCCACAGGGACTGAGGGTTGAACTTGAGCACGAGCCATCTATTTCACCAAAGTAGTTAAGTCAGTCAATTGAGAACGTAACTCTTTTACCTCTTGTGAGTCAGATGGGGTGACTCTATTTATTCTTGTCCCAAATTGCTGTGTGTTTTCTGCCATTCTAGAGATCAACATCTATCTTTAGAAGGGGTTTTATCAATAAGGGCACTGCCAGCTGCGGCATCTATCGTGCTCCGACCATGAGAGAGTAACCCTGAGTAGAATTATTGGATCAAGAGCTGATCTGATATTTGATGGTGTGGAAAGCGCGCACAGAGCTACTTGTATCTCTCCCAGTACTTGATTAATGTTTTATCGACACTTTGGGCTATGCCATAAATCTTCTTTTTGATGCTGTTTACCTTGGATGCAGGGAAATATTTTTCCAAAAATAGCTTCTTTAGCACGTTCCATGTAGTAATTGAACCAAGAGGTTGATAGTAGAGCCAATTTTTGGCATCTTCCTTCAAAGAAAAGGGAAATGCTCTCAAATTAAGCTGCTCCTCTATCATTCCGCGGGGTCTCATCCCTTCACAAACAACATGAAAGTCTTTTAAGTATTTGTGGGGGTATTCCCGGAAGGAATTAAATCTTTAGTGAAAGCAAGTGATCGTCATGTTTGATAGCACCTAAAATGTGCTATCTTCTTCAGCTTAACTCAGGATCGTTGTGCTATATAATGTGTCTATTATGTTATTTTGTACGTTTTGAGCACTTAACAAGTAGAACAAGGTGTTAGCAACAAAACCGAGCTAAAACAAATCAAAACAGAGTTCCACGGTGTCAACCGAAAAATAGAACTCCAAAGTGACCAAAATGCCCCCTAAAGCCATAGCGCCGCAGTGCTTTTTCTTGAGGAGTTTCAATAGCGAAGCGCAGCAGGTGCCGCGACGCTCCGAAATTATCATATGGCCAATTTAGCATCAGCGCTACCATGCTGCGACAGTTTCTTTAAAAGAAACCTTCGATTCTAGGTTAAAAAATATATCCGACCAGCTGACTTTTGGCTCCATTCTCTCCTCTTTTCTTCTTTTTATACCTAGGAACTTGAACCTAATAATCGGTACCGATTATTGGCTAAGGGAACATTTTTCTAGCTTGGGTATTAGGGATTTTCCTTGTAATTAATGTTCTTTTGAGGTTCTGAACTTGATTTAAGTGTATGCATGATTTAATCCCGAGTTTTTCAAGAATTACGATCAATTTGTAACGCTAATGTTTATTTTAATCATTACTTTGATTGTATTACAATTCGTGACGATTTGTTGTATGTCAATCATAGAAAGTAATATGTTAGGTTAGCTTGGAAATCTAAATGGTGATGCGCATTGTTCTAATCAACCTAGGATTAAATCGATAGAACATTCAATCTATGTCTATCCAGTTGAATGTTTCGCCTAATTTTCCTTTGAATTTAATGTGGTTAGGTTTAGTCAAATTTTTCATTCTTTTCATTGATTTGCTTTAAATCTAACTTGTCGACTAGGACAATTCAATTATGGTATTTCCAATTGAATTGATTAGGTGCTAGCTTCAATGGATTTAGTAATGACGAACCAATGATAAGAACATCGAACAAAGGAAATCCCGCGTAACCCAAGCTAGAGTCTTCTTCAATTGAATTTTAACTCTTTTTACTTCGCGCAATTTACTTTCATGCAATTTAAGTTTCTTGCAATCAACCATTTCTCAAACCCCCCTTTGGTTACTTGAATTGAAAACTTTCAATTGTGAAATTCGAGGGCTCCCTGTGTTCGACCCAGCTTGCCACTACTGTTGTTGGTAAGTTAGGAAAATTTATTTGGCACGGAATTGGGCGACAAGTTCCGTTCGTCAATGTGCCAATAATTTTCTTTTGAAAAACATAAATTAGAGAGAAGATAAAACTTGGATAAACTATAAAATTTAGCATGCCATTGAGAAGAATTGAGAGTTAGAAGTATTTCTACCTTTGAAGATTGTCTTCAGAGTAGGATGTCTACTCTCACCAACTCATGAACCAGAAGGAAAACTCCCTCCAAACAAGGAATAAAAGGAAAACACCTTTGTTGAACACTATTGAAGTCTTCCTTGCTATTCTCAAGAAGAACCAAGAGGAGTTGTGGGTTCTCCTTTTTGGTTTTGGTAAAGGAGGAAGAAAATGAGATGAAGCGAGATTTTGAGAGGGAAAAAAATCTTAGAGAGAAAAATTTCATTGAATCAATAATTTGCAACTTTTGTATGCTATCCTCACTCCTTCTCTCTTTTCTCATAAGTTATGAAGAAGAAAGAAATAACTCCCCACTATGTGTAGTGGGAGTTATAATATATGTGTAATGTGAGTTATTAATAATATTAAATTAAAATTAATATTAATTTAATTATAATATATTAAATCATATTTAATAAATATAATTAAATAAAATTAACTAATTAACAATTAATTAATTAATAAAATTAAATATCACATATTTAATTTAATTTGAATCATATTCAAACAATGTTCTCTCCAGAACTGCTAGAAGAACAGGTCGTACACGACAAGAAATGCATACACACTAAATCGAATACAAGAATTGCTAAAATGTTGCTAAGTTCCCTCGCAACAACGCCAATTTGTTCTAAGCTTTTCAGGACCCAGAACAAATAATATTTCTAAATCGCTCCCAAGAGCTTCCATCTAGTGGGAACAGGTTGTCTCCACAAGGAACTAAAGACAATCCTAGCCTTAACTTGTATTCAAATGGTCACAACAGGGGGTTTGAGTGTTGTTTTGTTTTCAATTGAATGTAAAAGCATAATGTACAACCGTAATTTAAATTGGAAATAATTAAATAAAAAAAAGTCTATAGAGGGATTCGAGATTCATTTATTTGACTTGGTTGTTCATCGAACTCAAAGGATTAGCTGCATGCTCACTCTATTTTTGGCTCGTTAGCTTGACTTAAGATCAAAACCAACACCTTATTGAACTAACCAATTTCTTAATTAGTTTAAATGTCTAATTAACCAGTTCCATTAGAGGCCTAATCAATTAAACACTGCATTAAGCGAAGGTAAACTAGCTAAGTTCATTAACAATTGGGTAGCCGAAATTACTAATTACTCTGATTCTTGAATGAATAATCATGCAATGTAGCAAAAGAATTGTTCTAAACAATTTAAAATTCACATACAAGCATTGTCACACTCCTTCCCGATCTACCTCCTATAGCCCGAGACGGAGCGTGAGAACAACAGTCATCGACCCTATTATCGACTTCCTATAAGCCTGTTTAACCACACTTTCTAGAACGGCAATACCATTAGCTTTATGACAAACCTCGACTTCGATTAGCAACGGGAACTGTCATGCTACCTGGAAAATAGAAAACATATAAATAGATGAGCTAAACGCCCAGTGAGTGACTAATTTTGTGAAATTAACTTTAGTTCAAAAGCAGGCATGTTATCATCATTATATCACAAAATACTTAATTCAAATCATCATTTCTATAAAATCATACTTTCAACTTAAAATCAGATCACATAAATACATTCTAGAGGAGTTGTACAAAAATTTATTTGTTTTAAAAAATTTTCCTTAGTTGAGGCGGAGCAAGACTCAACGCTTTCAACGTTGAAAACATTCCTAGCTCGATGCAGAACAAAGCTCGACGCACCAGTAATATCAACCTCTATGTGCACATAGGAATATGGCAGGTCGCCCATGTACCTTCTCATGTCCCTCAGTACTGGGTCCCGGGGAAACTCACATGCCTTCTCAAGTCCTTCAGCATTGAGCCTCCTCTAAAACATTTTAGAAATCAATATTTTACGTAAATAGTTCACATGAAAGTCTTACATAAAGAATCAGATATTTCACGATAAATAGTACTTCACACATGCCTTTCAACATCTTATAGAAAACGGATAAAACATGCCTTGTGAACAATATCATCAAACATCATGCTTTTCAAGGAAACAGTTCATCTCAAAGCCATATCTCATAAGAAAAACCAAACTAAACATTCTCAATAAATTTCGTTTTTAAAGAAAGAAAAGTATCACTCACAGAGCTCTTTAAGGATAGTTTCTCCTCTTATTTCCCCTTTTCTGAGCTTCTTGGACGTAACGTCCTAATCTTGGAACGCAAGACTTTTTATTCCTTTGGTAGTTTGGATGGTCACAATCCCACCCTTGGACGCAAGGTTGATAGCTAACGCGAGGTGTATCCCAACTCTTCCTTACTTCTCTTTTCGGATGCGTCAACTGTGCAAGGTCCAATTTGGACACATCATTCACCTTGAAACTTAGACGCAAGACTGACCCTTTTAGGCGCAAGACAATTTATTTAACCCAAGAGATAGTTAAGTTGTCAAGTATGTCTTCTCTTGACCGCAGACTTCTACTACGGACGTAAGGATTCCTTCTTTCTGCCTTCTCTCTCTCCTTTCTCTTAAGAACTCTTACTTCGGCATCATCAGTCACTCCTTTTCTCTCAAGGTCCTATTTATAGCTTTGTAGTAGAGGACTGATCATACTACTTCTCCCTCTTTGCTATTTGCTTTCTACATGTCAAGCTGCATGCTTAACCAATCATGCATTTATCCAAGCGTCACCTTGCATGAAATACTTAACATACTTTCTAACACCTCCCGCTTATAAGGTGTCAAGTTTATATGAAGTCACCTAGCCTTATAAGCTTATCTTATACGTCTAACATATTCTAATATACGACTATTCGTTCAACCATACTGCCCCTATGCGTTCACTGAATTTCCTTTTGAGGTTTTAGTTTCATTACTTATTTCTCTTGCCTTCCGCCATAATAACCTCCGACGCATGCTGCTCCCGCCTTAAGGTTCCTCAGTTTCTCTTTTCTTTCTAGCTTAACACTCTCCAAAGCTAATCCCATAACTTGTTAATTTCCAAGACTAAGTGTGAGCCATGCGTTTCCTCTTTTCCATAATTCTTATTTCCCTTTTCAAAATTCAGTACCAAATTCTCTCCAATTTTAGGTACCACGCTTTAGCGTTTTACCATCTATGCATTAACCGAACTATGTTCAAGAATATCCATTGTTTTCCTAATATTAGGCGTTCAACTAGTCTTCTTTTCTTTTTCTCTTACTGGCCATCTTAAGAATTCTGAGTTAGGGTCTTACAAGCATGACTATATCTATGCTCTATTGGAACTAATGCACATAGATGCATTACGCCCAAGCAAAAGCAAGAAAACACAATGGGTGATCAAGCCATACATGAACTCCATGCATAGAAGTTGAAATATATCAAGAATCAATATAAATCAGCAACAAACAAGAATTGACAAGTCTCTCAACCAAGCTAAAATGGGTTTCAACCTAACCTTAACCTAGAAAAACTTACCTTTAGGCACTCATAATGTGGCAAGTTGAATCTTGAAGATGAAAACTACAAAAACATAAGTGTTAGGAGGAAGAAATTATAGAGAAATTGTAGTTGGAATCACTAAAATTGGACATTATATGACCTAATTTGGCTAAAAACAAATTTATATCGAGGGGAGAGCGTCGCACACGCACCCACAAAGTCCGGAGCATCGCTGTGCTCGGCTAGAGCTTCGCTACGCTCGCATGCGTGCGCGCATCCGTTAAAGTTCGTAACATTGCTGCACTCTCACCAAATTTTCTCTCTGCCTTTGAGTGTAGCTGCGCTCTGCTCTGTGCTGCCCTAAGAGGCATTTTCATAATTTTCACGTCTTTGAGCTCTGGGTGCCCGATTTCACTTCTAATAGCTCCAAATCAATGCCGAAAGGACTGCAACACTTTGAGGCACATGATTTGCTCAAATTCCTACAAAATAGAAATTTAAACATATAAAATCCACGAACGAGCCTGAAGTAAATTAGGGAAAATAGCACTTTTATGGTGCTATTTGAAAAGCGCTTGAAAAGTGCTTTTTATGCTCTTAAATGAAAAGAGTTTATATTAAGATTTTACTTGTTTGCTAGTGGTTTTCAAGTCAAAATAAAAAAAAAACTAGAATTGAAAGCCAAAAGATCAAAACCGAGTCAAAATCCAGAGAAAAAGAGACGAAAAACACAAAACTGCCAAAAACAGGGCAACACCGAAACTTTTGTTCCCGAGAGTAGCATTCGACTTCAGCGCAGCAACTTGGACGCAGCATTGCGGCACGACGCTGAGAGTAGCGTCACGACGCCATTGACTAGCACCACAATGCTATCTTTCCTAATTTGAAGAATCTATATTTTTAGAAAGAATTTTGGGCGGTCAACTCTATAAATTGGAGGGTTTTCAGCAGTTCTAAACATCATTCTACACACCAAAAGACACAAGAAGAAGAGAATTAAGAGAGAATTCATTAGATAGTCCAAAGAGTGAGTTAGTTGCAAGGAAGAGAGAAAAGAGTTCGAGAGAGAGTCATGGTGCCGTTCGAGTTTCCGACGTGAAGACCAAGGACATCTTGACGATTTCTGATCAACCAAAAGCTTCTTTTCAGTGGAGGTTTCCTTTCTTTACACTCTTTCTTTGCTTATATTGTTGTGAACATGTTGCTTAAAGCTATGAGTGGCTAAACTCTTTAGTTTTAGTGTTTTGATGAATTTTTTATGAAGTTATGTTGATATTGTAGACTCTTCATGGTTTTGTTGTAATGAGTATGCTTTTCATTGTTATTGTGCTTAATTCTTGTTGATTGGCCATCCTTGCATGTTAGATTAGATGTAAGGTTGAGATAATTGTATGTCTAATTGGATCTATAACAATGAATTGTTGTTAATCTATCATGAAAATAGTTAGGTTAACAATTAAAGTTGTCAAAGACTACTCTTAATGCATGTAATTTGTATTGATTTCAAGAAATTAGTAATCAATCAAGTTGCATGAGAAAAGGTTGTTTTTGAGAGAAAATAACTTATTTATGTTTCTAGGCTTAAGCATATGAATTGCAATAAGTTTCATGAACCCTAGAATGTTGCATGATGGAGTAAACAAGGATTCATTACCCTAGAACTCTCTTTGACTCTTGTGTTTCTTATTTAATTGCTTTCCTTTTTAGCTTTTCTAAAATCACAACTTGAATTCCAATTCTCAAATAAAATTGATCCAATCCTAGAATAGCTAAGTATCTTAAACCTTCACAATTGGATCCTTAGTAGAATGATATTCGAAGCTTAATTGTCTTATATTATAACTTGACCCGTACAATTGCGGTAAACACGGAAAGTGCGCATCACTATCAATGACCGATGACTGGTCGATGATGGGTGTTGAGTGTAAGCCTCACACTTAGCTTTGGAAGTTAACAAGGTATATAGAATGATTATGGAAGATGACAAGCTAAAGGAAGTAAGTAAAGAGTGACCGAGAGCCTTAAGGCATGAGTTCTCATGTGTTGAAGGTGTGTCTATGCGTTGGTTTGATTGAAGCAAGAGTCCATGAGAGTGAGTGTGGGTAATGGCTGAAAATAGGGAAGAAATTGTGTAGCCAAACCAAAGCATGAGGGTTGAAGTGTTGGCCTGTTGAGGGATGCGTTAAACTCGCTATGCGTTGATGAGGTTGTTGGATTAGCAGCTATGGTTTGGTTGAGATTCGATAGGGAGGTTGCGTTGGCGTTGGTGAAGTATGCATTCAACGGTGCTATGGTTCAGATGCATGGTACGATGCGTCCAAGCTAGCGTCCAGACTTGCTATGCATCAAAGCTTGCTAGGCGTCCAAGTCAGAATCCAAGTATGTTAGGCGGTTGCGTTATTTTGTTTAGCGGGAAATAAAATAAAATAAAATAAAAGAGGAAGTGGAGATAAGTCGGCAGTTTGTTTAAGTGTGTAAAGCTAAGTTTTCAATCATTTTCTCCGTCTCAAAAGCTCTAATCCATCCCATATTTCAGCTTAGTGACGAACAGAAATAGAGGAAGGAGTCTAGGGAAAATTCGTGAAGAATTCTGATCGATATTATGGTGTAATTGGAGCTAGAACAGAAGGGTTGATTGCTGTCGTGCAATCTGGACAACTTTCGGTATTTGGAGGATAGTGTTCTGTGGAGATCGAGTTTAGGGCTGAGAATTTGAGGTCGATAAGTTGACTCAATTCTTAACAACTTTTATCAAGAATGTTTAGCTGAATTTGAAGGGAAATATGTAAAACTTATGGTGAAAGTGACTGATACAGATTTGTTAAGCGACTTGGAGCAGCTCGAAGTTATTTAGGAACATGTATCAAATGAAGGGGAGTTATGTTCTGACATCTTGAGGCAAGCTAGGAAATACATTTATTTACAAATTTATAGAAGCGAAGAAGTTCTAAATTTGGCTAGAAATACGATTTGTAATAGATAAAATTGAGAATAAGAGGGAAGGCAGAAGCTGTGGAAGACAAGTATCGTTGGACTGTAAGTAGCACTAAGAATTTAAGCGTGAGAAACGAGACGGGTAACGCAAGTGTAGCTAGAAACCTTGTGTCTCACAATTCTCGTTGGATATCGCTCCAGTCTCGCTAGCGGTCTCGCTAGCAGAGTAGAATCTCGCTCATTAAGTATTGATCAAGTATGAATGATTAAAGCTTGTTGGTTATGGAAAGAAAGTTTAGGAAAGCCTAACCCGAGAAATGTGTATTTACAGGCCAGGAAGAGCTAGGAAAGGCGTATAATCCGCTCAGGGCCTAGGACAAGTAGTGAGTGATACTTTTCTTTCTTTAAAATGATTTTATTGAGATGTGTAGTTCAGATTTCTTACGATGATTTGAAAGCATGATATTATGATTTAAAATTTATGAGTTTTAGGTGCATTGCATGAATTTATGATAAAGCATGCTGTTTATTGATTTATGGAATTATGAAAAGCATGCCGACGATAATATATGATTTTATGAAAGGTATGGAAATGTGAAACTTATGAATTTATGATATGATGTTTTCAAAACATGTTCAGTATTTATAAAATCTTTGAAATGACACCCAAAGCCCAAGGACTCGGAGAAAGCTGATGGGTAGCTGGAGTATTGAAAAGGTACCCAACGCTGAAGGGCTCGAAGAAGGCGAATGGTAACCTGGATATAGAAATGGAATCCCAATGCTTAGGGACTTGGAGAAGGTATATGAGCAGCCCGGATTATGATACCTAAGTGCACATTGAGGAACGTATGACGCGATGTATTGAGATTACTCCACACAGCTAAGGATAATCGACGTTGAGTAGCGTTGAGCTCTGCTCTACCTCGACTAAGGAAAATGAATTGAAATCAACGGAACTTTCTTTAATATCTTTTCCTGAAATGAGCATGATTTGTATGAATATGACTTATATTGAGATTTTATACGCATTGAGTTTAAATGTTTCTACTATGATAGTTTTCGAGCCAAAGAGGTTTTATGAAACTAGTCACTCACTGCGCAATCTAGCTCACGTTTTTCTTGTTTTCTGTTTTCTAGGTAGCGAGCGAGTCCGGGGTGCTTAGCCTATGAAAGATCTCGTCTGAGTCTACCAATGGTCTTTAGTATTCTAAAAATTATAAATATTCGAACTGGTTCATGTGTGGTACATATAGAGAGGGTTAAGGGAGTTGTTGTGTAATTATGCTATTATATGACTGGATGAAAAGGATGTGTGTTTGGCAAGTTAATTTTGGTATATGTATTTAGTAGTTTATGGTTTATCACTATTTATTAGGTAATTGCAAAGTTTATGGTTGACAGTGGATGTTCTAAGAGGGATGGTATCCGCTGTTATCACACTTCTTCCTGGGTTAGGAGGGTACTTGGGAGGGGGTGTGACAGTTTGGTATCCGAGCATAAGGTTTTGGGAAGTGAGAGCATGCATAGTAGTTAGGGGGATAATGAGTTTGTTATATATTGATGTCATGATATGTTATAGGTATATGACCAGAAAGACCAAACGAGGTAAGCAAGGAGATACAGGGACGTCGCACGCTACTGGTAATGCGAGGGAGACCTCCAAGGGAGAGTCTAGAAAGTCTTATCCAAGCCTTGAAATTTCGTGGATCTTCAAAAAAAGAAGACTTTGGTAACCCTCAAGCAAATGTAAATATGGAAGAGCAGATCTTTAGCAAAATAGCTCAGAGGCTGGTGGCCAGTGTAGAGTCAGCTTAGGGGGATCCTGAGAAAAAGTACGGAATAGAAAGATTTAAAGCCTTAGGTGCCCAAGTGTTTGAGGGTACTACTGAACCTGCAGAGGTTGAAGTGTGGTTGAATCAGGTAGAAAAATGCTTTAGGGTCATGCATTGTCCTGAAGATAGGAAACTTGATCTGGTTGCTTATATGCTCCAGAAAGGGGCTAAGGACTGGTGGCGCCTGATAGAAAACAGAAGTGTAGATGCGGGTTCTCTGACATGGACAGATTTTAAGAAATCTTTTCAGGATAGGTACTATCCTAAATCTTATTGTGATGAAAAAAGAAATGAATTTCTCAGGTTAGTTCAAGGGAATATGTCTGTAGTTGAATATGAGAAGAAATTTACAGAACTGGCCAGGTATGCTTTGGCATTAGTGATAGAAGAAGTAGACAAGTGCAAACGGTTTGAGGAAGATTTGCGAAGTGAAATCCGTACTCCAGCGATGACGAGTACCAAATGGATGGATTTTGCTAAGCTAGTGGAAGTTGCCTTGAGAGTAGAGAAAATTTTAGCAGAGGGAAGAGTTGACAAAGAAGGAAACAGGGTTGGACAAGCATTCAGGACGCCTTAGGAGCAGTCTTATTGAGGTGGAAGATGACATTTTATACCAGGAGTTTCTGGTAGAGGAAAGTTTAAAGCCCGATTTAGTGGATCATATTTTGCAGGTGGTTCTCGAGGTGGTAGTATACATAAAGGTCAGGGGAGATTTCCTCAGACTTCAGCTCCTACGAGAAGTTCACAATTTAGCCACCCTAGCGAGTCTATAGCTAGTACAGGGGAGAAACCATGGTGTAACTCATGTGGTAAGAAACACCGGGGACAGTGCTAGTCAGGGATGGAAGTTTGTTAGAGTTGTGGCCAGCTAGGATATTTCAGGAGGGATTGCCCTCAGTTGAGGTCAGAAAGAGAAGCAAACAAAGAACGGTATCACAAATAGTAAACCAGCCAAGACAGGAGATAGGAGCTGGTGAAGGAAGTAGTGGGGCCAGACCGAAAGGTCAGATAGGCAAACCGAGACAACAAGGGAAAGTGTTTGCCATGACGCAGTAGGAAGCTGAGGAGGCAGCAGACCTGGTAACAGGTATGCTCACTGTTTGTTCTAGAAATGCATATGTGTTAATTGATTCTGGCGCTACACACTCATTTGTGTCTCATGAGTTTGCTTTGAATGTAAATAGGAGTTTAAAATTTTTGCCTGATGCTCTGTTAGTACATACTCTTGTTGGTGAATCTGTAACTAAGAACATGCGTATTTTGATTGTGAGCTATTGATTGATAGAGTTGTGCAGTTGGTTGATCTGTTACCTCTGAACTTGATAGAATTTGATATTATTCTTGGCATGGATTTTTTGTCAAAATATCATGCTAGTGTTGATTTTTTTAAGAAAGAGGTGAGATTTGTGAAACCCAATGGGGTTGAAGTGGCTTTAAAGGAAGAAAAAGAGTTCTTCCTACTTGTGTGATCTCGGCGGTGAAGGCCAGAAAGTTATTGAGTAAGGGTTGTAAAGCGTTTATTGCACATGTGACAGAAATGAAGCCAGAAAAGTCCAAACTAGAAGATGTGTCAGTAGTACAGTAGTTTTTAGATGTGTTTCCTAAGGAGTTGTCAGGGTTGCCACCTAATCGAGAGGTGAAGTTTACTATTGATTTGGCACTTGGTACAAGCCGTATCTCTCAGGCACCGTACCGTATGGCACCATCGGAATTGAGGGAGCTAAAGGTGCAACTGCAAGATCTGGTAGACAAGGGGTATATTTGACCGAGTGTATCCCCGTGGGGTGCACCAGTTCTGTTTATCAAGAAGAAAGATGGAACAATGAGATTATGTATTGATGACCATCAGTTAAATAAGGTAACAATACGTAATAAATACCTTTTGCCTCGTATAGACGATCTGTTTGATCAGCTTAGGGGAGCATTGGTGTTTTCAAAGATAGACCTAAGACTAGGGTATCACCAGCTGAAAGTTAGGGAAGTAGACATACTTACGACAACTTTTCGAACCAGGTATGGGCATTATGAATTTTTGGTGATGCCATTTGGTTTGACAAATGCACCAGCAGTGTTTATGGATTTGACGAATAGGATCTTTCATCCTTATCTGGATTAGTTCGTGATTGTATTTATTGATGATATACTGGTATATTCTGGAGATAAAGAGAAGCATGCTTAACATCTTAGGACTATTCTGCAAATTTTGAGAGAGGAGACTTTTTGCAAAGTTCAGCAAATGTGAGTTCTGGTTGGAACAGTTAGTGTTTTTGGGCCATGTTGTTTCAGCTGCAGGAGTTAGTGTGGATTCTCAAAAGACTGAGGCTATAGTCAGATAGGAACGACCTAAGACAGTAACGGAGGTATGTAGTTTCCTGGGTTTAGCAGGATACTACAGGAGATTTGTTTAGGGATTCTCTAGTATAGCTTTACCACTCACCAATTTGACTAAGAAGGATACTAAGTTTGAGTGGAATGAGAAGTGTGAACGAAGTTTCCAGGAACTGTAAAAGAGATTGATAACTGCACTATTTTAGCACTTTCGGAGTTAGAGAAGGAATTTGAGGTTTATTGTGATGCTTCCCATCAAGGGTTAGGATGTGTGTTGATGCAGAATGGCAAAGTGATATCATATGCTTCCAGGCAGCTGAGGCCACATGAGGGTAACCACCCTACTCATGATCTGGAGTTAGCTACTGTTGTTCTAGCATTGAAGATATGGCGGCATTATTTGTATGGAGAAAACTGCCATATCTACACAGATCACAAGAGTTTGAAATACCATCTTTGATCAGAAAGAGCTTAACATGAGACAAAGAAGGTGGTTAGAACTGATCAAGGATTATGATTGTACTATTGAATATCATCCAGGGAAAGCAAATGTTGTAGTTGATGCTCTAAGTAGAAAATCTTAAAGTGGAGTAAGTTCTCTGAATACAATTAGGGTCACTTTGCTCGAGGAATTTAGGAATAGTGCAGCTAGCCTATAGGTAACTAGTACGAGAATATTATTAGCACATTTCCAGTTGAGACCTAAGTTGGTAGATGAGGTTATAAGAAAGCAAACAGAAGATCTTGTAATTACGAAGTTGATAGAGGAGGTAAAAGCTTAGCAGAGAGTAGACTTTGAGCTCAGATCTAATGGTGTGCTGCTGAAACAGGATAGGATATACGTGCCAAGAGATGAGGAAGTTAAGCAGGCGATATTTGAGGAGGCTCATAGCTTTGTTTATGCCATGCATCCTGATAGTACCAAGATGTATAGAACGTTAAGAAAATTCTACTGGTGGCCAAGTATGAAAAGAGAAATAGCAGAGTTGGTAGCAAAGTGTTTAATTTGTCAGCAGGTTAAGCCTGAACGGCAAAAGCCAGCAGGGATACTGAATCCACTTTCTATTCCTTAGTGGAAACAGGAACATGTTACTATGGATTTTCTATTTGGGTTGCCAAGAACTCCAACCGGTGTTGACGGAATTTTGGTGATTGTTGATAGACTAACGAAGATAGCGCGTTTCTTGCCAGTCAAAGACACTTATACATTGGACAGATTAGCACGAATGTATGTAGACAAGATTGTCAGTCAGTACGGAGTACCAGTGACTATGACCAGATAGGGATCCTAGGTTTACTTCTAAATTCTGGAGGAGTTGCAGTTTAGTACTGCCTTTCATCCTCAGACTGATGGACAATTAGAAAGTACGATCCAGACTTTAGAAGGCATGCTTCGAACTTGTGTTTTACAGTTCAAAAGTAGCTGGGATGAACATCTGTCTTTAATAGAATTTGCTTATAATAATAGCTACTAGGCAAGCATAGGTATGGCTTCGTACGAAGCATTGTATTGTAGATCGTGTAGAACACTAGTGTGTTGGGGAGAAGTTGGAGAAAGGAAGCTGGTGGGACCGAAGATTGTCTAGGTTACTATAGAGAAGATTGAGATAATCAAAGCTAACTTGAAGTCAACCAGAGATCGACAGAAAAGTTATGCTGATAACAGGAGAAGAGATCTCGAGTTTGAGGTTGGAGATAGAGTATTTCTTAAGTTATCGCCTTGGAAAGGAGTTCTAAGATTTGGCAGGAAAGGAAAACTGAGTCCTAGATACATTGGACCATTCGAAATCTTAGAAAGAGTTGGTCCGGCAGCATACAGGTTAGCTTTACTGATGGAAATGTCTAAGGTTCATAATGTATTCCATGTTTCGGTTTTAAGGAAATATGTCCCTGATTCTACCCATGTACTTGAGTTACAATCGATTGGGCTAACAGAAGATTTGAGTTATGAGGAGGAACCAATTCAAGTGCTAGATGAGAAAGAGCAAGTACTAAGAACAAAGGTGATCCCGTTGGTAAAGGTTTTGTGGAGAAATCATGGTGTAGAAGAAGCTACTTGGGAAGCCAAGGAGCAAATGATTAAGCATTATCCATATTTGTTTTCGAGGAACTAATAGTTGCTGAATTTCGAGGACGAAATTCTTGTAAGGAGGTGGTAAATTGTAAGCCTCACACTTAACTTTGGAAGTAACAAGCTATAAAGAATGATTATGGAAGATGACAAGCTAAAGGAAGTAAGTAAAGAGTGATCGAGAGCCTTAAGGCATGACTTCTTATGTGTTGAAGGTGTGTCTATGCGTTGGTTTGATTGAAGCAAGAGTCCATGCGAGTGAGCATAGGTAATGGCTGAAAATAGGGAAGAAATTGTGTAGCCGAGTCAAAGCATGAGGGTTGAAGTGTTGGCTTGTTGAGGGTTGCATCCAACTTGCTATGCGTTGATGAGGTTGTTGGACCAGCAGCTATGCGTTGGTTGAGATTCGGTAGGGAGGTTGTGTTGGCGTTGGCGTTGGCGAAGTATGCGTTCAACGGTGCTATGGTTCAGACGCATGGTGCGATGCATCCAAGCTAACGTCTAGACTTGCTATGCGTCCAGGCCAGAATCCAAATATGTTAGCGGTTGCATTATGTTGTTTAGAGGGAAATAAAATAAAATAAAATAAAAGAGGAAGTGGAGATAAGTCGGCAGTTTGTTTAAGTGTGTAAAGCTAAGTTTTCAATCATTTTCTCCGTCTCAAAAGCTCCAATCCATCCCATATTTCAGCTTAGCGACAAAGAGAGGTAAAGGAAGGAGTCTAGGGCAAATTTGTGCAGAATTCTGATCGATATTGTGGTGTAATTGGAGCTAGAACAGAAGGGTTGATTGCTGTTGTGCAATCTGGATAACGTTCGGTATTTGGAGGATAGCGTTCTGTGGAGATCGAGTTTAGGGTTGAGAATTTGAGGTCAGTAAGTTGACTCAATTCTTAACAACTTTTATGAATAATGTTTGAGGTGAATTGAAGGGAAATATGTAAAATTTATGGTGAAAGTGACTAATACAGATTTGCTAAGTGATTTGGAGTAGCTCGAAGTTATTTGGGAACATCTATCAAATGAAGGGGAGTTATGTTCTGAAATCTTGAGGCAAGCTAGGAAATACATTTCTTTACAAGTTTATAGAAGCGGAGAAGTTCTAAATTTGGCTAAAAATACGATTTGTAACAGATAGAAGTGAGAATAAGAGGGAAGGCAGAAGCTGTGGAAGACAAGTCTCACTGGATTGTAAGTAGCGCTAAGAATTTAAGCGTGAGAAGCGAGATGGGTAACACATGTGTCAATAGAAGCCTTGCATCTCACAATTCTCGCTCGGTATCGCTGGGTCTCGCTTATCAGGTGAGTGTCGCTGGTCTTGCTCACCCTGGTATGACTAGTGCCGTGTAGTGTAGTCCAGTCTCGCTAGTGGTCTCGCTAGCAGAGTAGAATCTCGCTCATTAAGGTTTATTGATCAAGTATGAATGGTTAAAGCTTGTTGGTTATGAAAAGGAAGTTAAGGAAAGCCTAACCCGAGAAATATGAATTTACAAGCTAGGAAGAGCTAGGAAAGGCGTATAATCTGCTCAGGGCATAGGACAAGTAATGAGTGACATTTTTCTTTCTTTAAAATGATTTTATTGAGAATGTGTAGTTCAGATTTCTTACGATGATTTGAAAGCATGATATTATGAAGAAAACTTACGAGTTTTATGTGCATTGCATGAATTTATTATAAAGCATGCTGTTTATTGATTTATGGAATTATAAAAAGCATGCCGACGATAATATATGATTTTATGAAAGGTTTGGAAATGTGAAACTTATGAATTTATGATATGATGTTTTCAAAACATGTTGAGTATTTATAAAATCTTTGAAATGACACCCAAAGCCCAAGGAATCGGAGAAAGCCGATGGGTAGCCGGAGTATTGAAAAGGTACCCAACGCTGAAGGGCTCGAAGAAGGTGAATGGTAACCTAGATATAGAAATGGGACCCCAATGCTCATGGACTCGGAGAAGGCATGTGGGTAGCTTGGAATATAGAAAAGGTACCCAACGTTGAAGGACTCGAAGAAGGCAAATGGTAACCTGGATATAGAAATGGGACCCCAATGCTCAGGGACTCAGAGAAGGCATATGGGTAGCCCGGATTATGACACCTAAGTGCACATTGAGGAACGTACGATGCTGATGTGTTGAGATTCCTCCACACAGCTAAGGAAAATCGACGTTGAGTAGTGTTGGACTTCGCTCCACCTCAACTAAGGAAAATGAATTGAAATCAATGGAACTTTCTTTAGTATCTTTTCCTGAAATGAGCATGATTTGTATGACTATGACTTATATTGAGATTTTATACGCATTAAGTTTAAATGTTTCTACTATGATAGTTTTCGAGCCAAAGAGGTTTTATGAAGCTAGTCACTCACTGGGCAATCTAGCTCACGTTTTCCTTATTTTCTGTTTTCCAGGTAGCGAGCGAGTCCAGGGTGCTTAGCCTATGCAAGATCTCGTCTGGGTCTACCAACGATCTTTAGTATTCTGAAAAATTGTAAATATTCGAACTGGTTCATGTGTGATACATATAGAGAGGGTTAAGGGAGTTGTGTAATTATGCTATTATATGACTGAATGAAAAGGATGTGTGTTTGGCAAGTTAATTTTGGTATATGTATGAAGTAGTTTATGGTTTATAACTGTTTATTAGGTGCAGAGTTTATGGTTGACAGTGGATGTCGTAAAAGGCTCGGTGTCCATTGTCATCACACTTCTTCCTGGGTTAGGAGGATACCTAGGAGGGGGTGTGACATTGAGGCTGCTAGTTGTGGGTAGCTTGCACAACACTTCAAAGAAAGAACAGAGTCGGGGTAGGGGCGGTTGAATGAAGCTGAAGGGGATGAAGGAAATTTTATTCTTTTATTCTTTTTTCTTTTTTCTTTTACTACATGCATAACTTTCTGTTCCCTAAACCCTAATTACTTAACCAAATACATATACATATACATATATATATATATATATATATATATATATATATATATAAAATTACATTCCTTTCTCCTTTTCCTTTTCCAAATAAAGTACTAATAATATTAATACTCCCGATTCTCAAAATAATTTCCAAACAAATATCAACTTATACAATTTCCTTAAATTGGATTTCAAATTTCCAAATCTTCTCCAATTCACACAAATTCTCACCAACTAAATTAAATCCAAAATTTAAATCTTTAATGCCCAATTTAAATTGAATTATCATAACACAATTACTTAATTTTTAACCTTTTATTCAAAATAACACCCAAATAATTAAGATGACTAAATTAAAATTTACTTGACAATTTGGGATGCCACATTCTTCCCTCCTTAAGAAACTTTCATCCTTGAAAGTTCTAATCTTGGAACAACTGAGGGTACTTCGTTCTCATCTCATCTTCCTATTTCCATGTTGCTTCCTCAAACTGATGATTCGGCCATAGAACTTTCACTAGCATTATCTCTTAATTGCGCAAAGCCTTCACTTCCTTTGCAAGAATTTGAGTTGACTTCTCCTCATAGCTCAGGTTCTTGTTCAGTTGCAAAGGATCATAATCTACTACATGGGACGGATCTACCATATACTTCCTAAATGTGGAAACATGGAAGACATTTTGAACTGCAAAGAGCGACGGTGACAAAGCCAAACGATATGCTATAGGGCCAACTCGCTCCAATATTTCAAATGGCTCAATGAATCAGGAGCTCAACTTGTCCTTCCTCCCGAATCTCAGAACACCTTTTATAGGTGCCACCTTTAGGAACACCTTATCACCTACCTTACACTCTAGGTTTAATCATCTCACACCGGCATAACTTTTCTATTTACTTTGGGCTGTCTGAATCATTGCCCTGATCTTCTTAATGGATTCATTAGTAGTTTGCATCAACTTTAGCCCCATAATTTTCGTGCACTAACCTCATCCCAATAAATAGGAGACGTACATATCTTCTGCTGATAGTATCTAAATGGCGTCATGCCGATAGTAGCTGGTAGCTATTGTTGTAAGCAAATTCCATGAGATGCAAATGGGAATCCTAACTTCTTGGAAATTCTAACGCACAAGTGCGTAAAATGTCCTCTAGTATCTGATTCAAATATTTCGTTTGGCCATCAATCTATGGACGAAAAGCTATCTGAACTCTAACTGAGTGCCTAGTGCTAACTAGAGACTTCCAAAAATTGGACATGAAGTGTGGGTCTGTATAAGACAGTATTGAAACGGCAATCCATGTAACCTCACTACCTCTTTCATGTATAACTGTGTCCACTTATTCATTGAATATGTGGACTTGCTTGTCTTGGTGAGTCTCTCCAATATAACCCATATCACTATATGATATTTCACTATTATTGGTAAACCCACAGTAAAATCCATGGACACATTCTCCTACTTTCATTCTGGCACTTTCAAGGGTTGTAGCAACCCGGCTGGCTTCTGTCTCAAAGCTTTTACCTGTTGGCACACTAAGTATTTCTTGACAAACTCTGTTATTTCTCTTTTCATGTTATGCCACCAATAATAACGTTTCAAGTGTAGATACATCTTGGTACTACTAGGGTGTATTGAGAATGGAGAACTATGAGCTTATGTCAACAATTTGTTGTTGGGGTCACTATTTCTAGGCACACACAAGCGCCCTTGATAAAAGAGACCATTATCTGAGGATATTGAGAACTCACTATCCTGCCCTACCTCTACTTGACAAAACTTCTCAATAAGGTATGGATTACCTTGTTGTGCATCAATAATCCTTTGCCTTAAGGTCGGTTGCACTAACAATTGAGCCAACTGTGATGTAACTTCTCCAACAACAACTACAATTCCTGTGTCACACCCTCTTCCAGGTACCCTCTTAACCTAGGAGAAAGTGTGAGGATAGCAGACACCGACCCTCTTACAACATCTACTATCAACCTATTTAACAGTCAAACGTGACCAAACACTTAATAAACAATTATAAATCATAATCGAACATTAATCTCCAACTTAGGATAAGCTATCATACAAGTATAGATTTCCATTCACACTTAAAGATAACATATGATTATGAGCTCCCACTCTTTAACCCTCTATATGTATAACACATGTCATATACAAATATTTACAATGCACACACACTAGCGGTAGGCCCAGACAAGTTGTTGTGTAGGCAAGCACCCTGGTTTCGCTTGGTACCTCTAAAACAGGAAAGCAAAGGAAAACATGAGCTAGATTGCCCAGTGAATGACAAGTTCAGGAAAACCTTTCTTAACTCAAGAATACATCAAAATCACGCTCAATAAATGATATTAATAAGAACAATAAATAGTTCATCTCCAAATTTAAGAAAAACATACTCGATTAACGATATTAAAACTATATGCATTTCATCCTCGAAAACCATAAAAATTCATTATAAGTTTGAAGAATATTCCTTAGTTGAGGCAAAGCAAAGCTCAACGCTACTCAAGGTCGAAAACAACCTTAGTTGGGGTGGAGTAATCTCGACACACCAACGTCGAATATATCTCTATGTGCACACAGAAATCATATCTTGGGTTACCCGTATACCTTCTTAAGTCTTTCATACCAGGTCCTATATACAAGATTTAAGCCACTCATATGCCTTCTCCGTGTCCTTCGACATCGGGGACCATTTCTATATTCAAGCTGCCCATATGCCTTCTTTGAGTCCTTCGGCATTGGGGACCATTTCTATATTCAGACTGCCCATATGTCTTCTTCGAGTCCTTCGGCATTGGGAGCCTTTCTAAAACATAATCCAAAAATAACATGCTTTTGGAAATAACACGAATTTATGACGTCTCAAAACTTCACAAATTTACCACCAAATATCATGCTTTCATAAAATTGAAAATTAATAAATAGCATGCCTTTCCTAAAACTTGTTTAATAACTAGCATGCTTTTAAATAATTTCCAATGCAGAACATATAATATTCACATGTTGGAAAACACATGCTTACTTCAAGCAAATAATCATAGTTGCACAATAAAACTCGTGAGAATATACACATTAAAACATGCTCACAAACATAATAGAGCATCATGAAATCTTTGTATAAAGTAAAGCTTATTTTGAATAAAATTGTCATTCACTACTTGTCCCGAGCTCTTAATGAGTTATAAGTCTTTCCTAGCTCCTTTCGGCCTGGAATGGTTTAGTTTCTTTTGTTAGATTCCTTAAGATTTCCATTAATGTATAACAATAGGTCTTAGTATTGAAATTTAGTTCATTAGCGAGACCAAATTACTAACAAGACTACATAACTAGCAAGACTTAGTGTACCATCCAGATCTACGAGACAAGCGGGATGAGCAAGACCAGTGAGATTTGTGAGACAAAAATGATCAACGACACTCAACGAAACCAGCAAGACTCGTCTTGCTCCACGCCCCAGTGTCGCTATCCTTTCCAACGAAACCTGTCTCACCAAAGCTTTTGTCTTTGCTTCCAACTGCTAACAGCAGTATTTCCATCCCGAATTAGAATTTTCTTCCTCTTACAAACTTGTAGAGAAATAAGGGTTCTAGCTTACTTCCAAATTTCAGAGTCTATCTCCCCTTTGTTCGCCCGATAACCCAAGTTTACTCCACCCTGCTCTAGATTATTCGAGAAATCAAACTAGTCACTTCTACCTACACTTTCACCTGTTTTCCTTCACATTAAGCTCAAATATCCTTCACAAAAGTTGTTAATAAATGAATTAACTTACTAACCTCAAGTTTTCAACTCTAAACACGATCTCTACAGCTCACTGTCCTCCAAATATCTGACCCTGTGTAGATTGCTCGAATTCTAGAACAACTTTGGTTCTTCTTTGAATTTCACCAAGCTTTTCCTCAGAATTCCACTCCAATCAACCTTGATCTTTTTCTTCTTCCCCCTCTTGATGCCCAGCTGCATAACCCTAATTCCTTTCAGTTTGGAGAAGAATGGTCATCGACAAAGAATTAGAAAAATGAGAACTGAGTTCCCTTTTTCATTTTCTCTTCTCCACTGCCGATTCCTCCTCCAATTTCTCTCTCTTTTTTATTGATATCATTATCCACTAGCTCAATTAATTTCTTTTTTTTTTTCCTTTCTAATTTTCCTTTTACCTATAATAACACTAATAGTAATACTATAATCCTTAATACCTTCATTCCATCTTGGTTCAAATGGTCACATCCCTCTTAAATTTTTTATATTCTAGTTGACATATCAAAGTAGATTCCAAGCTCGATTTATCTCATAAGGATTTTCAAATTCAACCTACCAAAAGTACTTTCGACTTAATCCCCAAGCTTATCTTCCTCCACTTTCCTCCACTTCTTCCTTTAATCTAAACAAGAAAATACAAATAAGTCCACAACGATATTATGTACTTAGGTTAAGTGCTTAGAAATGAAAATAGGGTTTACAATTACCACCTCCTTATAAGAATTTTGTCCTTGAAATTTAGTAGGCTGCTAGCTGCTCGGAAATAGATGTGGATACTTCTTAATCATTTGCTCCTTGGTTTCTCAGGTAGCTTCTTCAACACCATGAGTTCTCCAAAGTACCTTCACTAACGGGATCACCTTGGTCCTCAAAACTTGTTCCTTCTCGTCTAACACTTGGACCGGTTCTTATCCATAACTCGAATCTTCCTTTAGCTCGATTAATTGCACCTCGAGTACATGAGTAGGATTAGGAATATATTTTCTTAAAATCGAAACGTGAAACACGTTATGAACCTTGGACATATCCATTGGCAAAGCTAACCTGTAAGTTGTTGGTCCAACTCTTCCCAAGATCTCGTAAGGTCCAATATACCTTGGACTCAAACTTCCCTTTCCTATCGAACCTCAGAATTCCCTTCCACGGTGATAACTTCAGGAATAATCTATCACCAACTTCAAACTCAAGATTTCTTCTCCTGTTATCAGTATAACTCTTCTGTTGATCTCGAGTTGTCTTAAGGTTCGCATTAATCATTTCTACCTTCTCTATTGTAATTTGTACAATCTCTAGCCCAACCAGCTTTCTTTCTCCAATTTCTCCCCAATATACTGGGGTTCTGCACGACCTGCCATATAATGCTTCGTACAGAGCCATACCTATGCTTGACTTGTAGCTGTTATTATAAGCAAACTCCATTAAAGATAGATGTACATCCCAGCTACCTTTGAACTGCAGAGCAAAAGCTCGAAGTGTAAACCCTATTGTCATTTCTAAGCACTTAATCTAAGTACATAATATCATTGTGGACTTATTTGTCTTCTCTTGTGTAGATTGAAGGGAGAAGTGAAGGAAAGCCGGGAATATTTTTAGTAAGTTGAACTCTAAATCATTATGAGGTAAATCGGGCTTGGGATTTATCTTGAAATATTAATTAGAATGCAAAAGACAATTTAAAATTTAGATGGGAATTAAAGGAAGAAAAGAAAGAAAAGAAAGAGAAGAAGAAAGAAAGTGGAGGAAAACAAAAAAAGGATATTTGTAATAGATACCATGTTTAGCTTCTTGATGGCCTAATAAGCTTTATGCTCAAGCTCTACCGGTAAGTGACAAGCCTTTCCAAACACCAACTTGTACGGTGAAGTATCTATTAGGGTTTTGAAAACTGCAGGGTAGGTCCACAGTGCATTATTTAGCTTAAGGGCCTAATTCTTCCTATTGGTCTTGACGGTCTTTTCCAAAACCTGCTTGATTTCCCTATTAGATAACTCAGCAAGATCGTTGGTTTGAGGATGATAAACTGTATCAATTTTATGATTAACATTATATTTTTGCATCATGGATTCAAACAATTTATTGCAAAAGTGAGAACCCTCGTCACTAATAATAGCTTTAAGTGTATCAAAACGTGTGAAGATGTTTTTATACAATAATTTTAAAACAGTGCAAGCATCATTGGTTCTAGTAGCTATGGCTTCTACCCACTTAGATACATAATCAACTGCAACTAAAATATATAGGTAGCCATAAAAAGACATAGGAAAAGGCCTCATAAAGTCAATACCCCATACGTCAAAGAGTTCTACTTCCAAGATAGGTTTCATTGGAAGCTCATGTTGTCTAAAATTATTGCCAGTACGTTGGCACCTATCAAATGATTTGAATAAAGGTATAACAGTCCTTAAAAAAAGAGGGCGAATAAAAACCTGGCAAAAAGTACCTTAGATGCAGTTCTAGTGGGTCCAAAGTGACCTCCATTGGGGGAAACATGGATGAATGTAAGATACTTACCACTTTTTCTTGAGGCACACACGTCCTTATTATACTATTAGTACAAACCTTGTAGAGAAGTGAGTCCTCCTAATGGTAAGACTTAACATTTTGCAGAAATCTCTTCTTTTGTTGAGAGTTCATGTCAAGTGGCAAATGTCCTCCTGCAAGATAGTTAACTATGTCAATAAACCAAGACAAACTATCTTTTACCTGATATAGTTGTTCATCAGGGAACATCTCAACAATGGGGGGACATGAGTTTGCATCCCCATTCTTAATCCTAGACAGGTGGTCTGCAACCACATTTTCACATCCTTTTCTGTCTTTGATTTCTAGATAAAATTCGTGCAATAATAAGATCCACCTCATTAGCCTACGTTTAAAATCTTTCTTATCAAATAAATACTTCAAAGCAACATGGTCTGTATGTACTACTATTTTAGAGCCAAGCAAATATGATATAAGTTTATCAAAAGCAAACACAACAGCTAGCAGTTATTTTTCAGTAGTAGTGTATTTCTGTTGAGTACTATCAAGAGTTCTACTAGCATAGTAAATTGCCCTAAACATGTTATCTCTATGTTGGCCTAAACTAAGTCCTAAAGCATCGTCACTAGCATCACACATGATTTCAAAAGACTAACTCCATTTAGGTAAAACAATAATAGGTGCATAAATCAATCTTTCCTTCAAAGCATTAAAAGCTAGTAGACATGTCACACCCCCTCCCAGATTTCCTTCCTAACCTAGGAGTAGATGCAACCTACACACATGCACGTCATCTTATATCTTGAAACACAATTCAATACCAGATCAATTGTACAAAACTTTATGCTAGTGAAACATTATAAGTTAAACATAAGGTTTCTCAGCTCATAATTTTTCATAAATGTGTATTTGTTCAGCATACAGTACAAAACCCACACTCGTTATGCCACAAGGATCATATATGTCAAAACATGTACTTAGATTGAGTATTTACAACTATCCCAGAGATCTAAAACCAAGTAAGCCCAGACGAGGATCTTCCGTAAGCTAGGCGTCCCGGACACGCTCGCTACCTGAAATGAACAACAATAAACAAGAAAGCGTGAGCCTAAAGCCCAGTGAGTGACTAAATTAGCTATTACAATTTAATCCTTGAGTTAATGCTGATCATAAAACTACTATATATCATATTAGTACAGATTACTGGGTCACTGGTGCCACTAAAGAATATAGCATAAATATCTTTCTAAGAAGTAGCGGAGCAAAGCTCAACGCTATTAACCTCATAATTCAATTCCTATTATTCATATTTTCATACGCCTTCACGTTTCGTCCCTCGGCGTTTCAACTCTCTAGTGCTTTCACATATTGTCCCTCAGCACTGAGTTCCATATTAATCCACTGCTCAAGTGCTTTCACACCTGGTCGCTCAGCACCGAGCCATCATGTACTGGTTTTCCATATGCTTTCTCATAAGGTCCCTCAGCATTGGAATCCATTTCAATCAATTTCTCAAGCGCCTTCACTCATGGTCCCTCGGCACTGAGTTCCATATATCATAACCTCATAGGCCTTCTCACATGGTCCTTTAGCCGTGGTTTGCATTTATATAACACGCATACAGGAGTTCATATAATATACTTGTTTTCACTTGCACAATGTTAAAGATAATCCTTGGATAAATTAGAAAGTCACTCACGATTTGTCTGAGGCCCCAAGCGGATTATATGCTTTTCCGAGCTCTTCTTGGCCTGTAAAAACACATTTCTCACATTAGGTTTCCCTTGAACTCCTTTTTCATAATCATTAAGTATGCATATTAATAACTAGCGATACTCTATGTCACTAGCGAGACTACTAGCGAAATTCACACTACTGGGTACTGCACTAGCAAAACCGGAGTGAACTAGACTAGCGATATCACCTTAAGGAGCGATACCTAGCGAGACTTCAGCGAGAGTTATGAGACGCAAAGCTCTTTGCGTTTATCAGCGACACTCGTTCCGCTGCTCACTCTCCAGCTCCTTAGCGATACCACTGTCTAGCGACACCTGATATCACTGTTTCCTTCCTTCCCTTCTAACTCTTTCTTTATCCTGTTAAAAACCATATTACAGCCAAAATCAGGACTTTTCTTCTTCTAAAATCTTGCAAAGTAGTGAGTTTCCTAGCTTACCTTAAAATTTCAGACCATGACTCCTCTTCATTTGAGAATTATTCCCAAATAACTTCGGCTGCTTTAATTTGCTTAGCAGTTCAACTCCGCTTACTTCCTCCTAGAGATTAACACATTTTTGCTCGAATGTAGCTTAAACATCCTTAATGGAAGTTGCTAAGAATTGATTCAACTTACTAACCTTAAAATTTCAGTTCTAGCTTCAACTTCCTCAGGTCACTCTGCTTTAAATACCGATTGGTGTCCAAATTTATCAACAACCATCAAGCTTCTAGTTCCAGCTTCAAAATCACCATGAAAATGATCTGGTTTCTACTTGAATTCAATATAAACACCTTCTTCCGCCTCTCCTCGTTGTTCGTCTGCGAAATGGAGTCAATCTAAGTTCAAAAATATGTCCAAAAGGGTTTAATTATTCAATGCACTCCTCTATATGTCAATATAAATCACCGACTTACCAGCTCTAATATCATCTTCCTTCTTGAATTAGCCAACGCAACCTTCCGCGCATGGCTTCGGCAACGCATAGTCTCAACTTATTATGCCACTGATTGCCGAACGCTGAGTAGCCGACTATCGCATGGCCTTCTTGGCCACTTTTCTATGCCCGATGCATACCATCCTTCAACACATAGGCCATCTCAATGCATAACAATGTCAACTACTAGCACATAGTAGCCTTCAATGCATACTTCTATTAACGCATATTGCACCCTCCTTCCTTCACATCTATTTCCACGCTGAGCTGTCCTCTTCAACGTATGTTTATCAGCGACAACTCTTGTCAAGCTTAGACATACCCTTAACGCATGGTCACCCATCATATGGCCAACACTTAACCATTTTTGCTCTCACACAACTCGGCCAATTTTCTTTACGCGCCTACCCCATAATTTCTTTTTACTTACCTTCTCTCAATAACAAGTATGGGGCTTACAAGACATGCATTGTCGAACACAAACGTAGCTTCCTTTTCTAACAAGTTACTCAAGGGTTTAACAATTTTAGAAAAATATTTAATAAATCTCCTGTAAAACCCTACATGCCCAAGGAAGCATCTAACTCCCTTCACATTATTGGTAGGTGGCAATTGTTCAATGGCGGCTATTTTAGCCCTATCCACCTCCAATCTCTTTTGCGAGACTTTGCACCTTAGAACGATGTCCTCCTTAACCATGAAGTGGCACTTCTCCCAATTCAACACAAGGTTAGCATCTTGGCACCTTTGCAAAACACGAGTACGATAAGCAAGACAAGAATCAAATGAAGACCCAAATACAGAAAAATCATCCATGAAAACCTCTATTATTTCTTCGATGAGCCCCATGAAAAATAGACATCATACAACGTTGAAAAGTAGCAGGAGCATTACACAAACCAAAAGGCATTCTCCTAAAAGCAAAAGTCCCATAAGGACATGTAAATGTGGTATTTTCTAGAATTCATTGACTTCGAACAACAAAAAGGGGGTCAATTGAGCACTAACTCTGACTTTTTTGTTTTGAAAGGAATGCTGCTGTAAAAAACGGAGGCGGAATTAGAGTTCATCAAAAGTCTCATGCGGGATAGCTGCCGCTAACAAAATTCACACAATTTGCGTATAGAAACAACAACAGCAGTACGGCTTTTAGAGCAATGACAATTTGATTATAACCTGAATATCTGTCAAGGAAGGAATAATGAGAATAACATGCAAGCCTATTAAGCATTTGATTTACAAAAGGAAGAGGAGAATAATCTTTTCCAGTAGCCTTATTCAACTTCCTATAATCAATGCACACACGTCATCCTATCACAGTTCTAGTGGTTTTCATCTCATCTATTTCATTTTCAACCACAAGCATACCACCTTTCTTGGGTACTACTTGAATAAGACTTATCCATGAACTGTCAAATATGGCATAAATGATTCCTACATTCAAAAGCTTGAGCACTTCTTTCTTAACTATCTCTTTCACGCTGGGGTTAAGTCTCCTTTGGTGCTCCACTGATGGGTTAAAGGTATCTTCCATCAAGATTGTGTGCATACAGACCGACAGACTAATACCTTTAAGATCCTCAATAGACCAACCAATGGCGAACTTATGATCCCTTAACACTCTTAATAATTTTTCTTCTTCTAGAGAATTTAAATCAGAAGATATGATAACAGGAAAAGAAGACAAATCATTTAAGAATGCATGTTTCAAGTGAGGAGGCAACACCTTTAATTCAAGAACAAGTTTCTCAACATTTATAGCATGCAAAGGAACTAGAGGCATAGGTTTATACATTTTAGTGCATATTGACATGTTATCTAACCACTTAGCATACAAAGCAATTTCATAAAAAATAGCATCCACATTATCAACATTCATTATGCTTTGTTCTAAATGATCATTAGCCAACATAACCTCTATGTGCTCATAAATAGTATGATCAATTATGTATAGCATGGCAAGTTCTACCCTCATCATGGTGACTCAAGAACTTATAAATATTAAAGACAACATTCTCATCATTTACCCTTAGAGTCAACTTCCCTTGTTGGACATCTATGATTGCCTTCCCAATTGCTAGGAATGGGCGCCCAAGGATAATAGGAATCTCGAAGTCCTCTTTCATGTCCAAAACTACATGAATTTAGCAAATTGAGAGTCTATTTCTTTCTTTTTAAATCGTTGAGGATAGGGCAAGGTATTAGGTACAAAAGGTAGAGGGTTAGATGACTTACTTGAAGATGCTGACTCCTTTACCTTTTTCTCTTTTTCTTAGGCCTCCTTGGGTTCATCTACTATGATAGGCTCTTGGATGGTCTTTTCTACCTCTTGCTTCTCATCCTCATCATTGATCAAGGGAGTTGACAGCTTTTTTCCACTCTTTGAAGTCACGGCCTTGCATTCCTTCTTTGGATGTCTTTTCGGGCAACTAGGAAACTTACCATTTTGCATTGTTTGAGGAGAAGTGGCCATGTGGCTAATCTATACCTCAATGTTGTGAATAGCCTTACCAGGACTTTGTACGGTGCTCTACAATGCGATGGTCCTTCTTCTTGACTCCTTTATGAACTCCACCATCAAGTCTTCTAAGTTGGACTTCTTCTCGGTGTGTGATGGACCTACATTGGAAAATCCGGGAGGACCTTGCAAAACATTTCTATTCTTAGCATAAGAAAAGTTTTCATGGTTCCTCAAATTAGGATGGTAATGAGTTGAAAGTTGTTGTTGTTGGTGGTTCCTATAGTATCCTCTATCAACATAATTGGCCGTCTCATTGTCTCCTTGTTCCAACTCCTTTTGTGTAGACATCTCTGATGCCAAGGCGGCAAGGGATGCTATAGATGGTGGACTTGCTTGAGCTTGGCCCCCTGTAGTCAATTTAGAAAGAGCATTAGTAAGGGAGGCCATTTCAGCCATACCACCTCATACAACCCGGTGGCTTTTGGGATGATTGGAGAAGACTGTTCACGTGATCAATTGTACGATGTAGTGGCCAAGTCTTCTAGTATAGTATAGGCCCCTTAAGCATTCTTGGAGAAGATTAACCTTCCGGCGGTAGCATCTAGAATGGATTTGGTTGAGCTTGATAATCCATTGTAGAAGAGTTGAATTTGCAACCAATCTGGGTAGCCATGTTGAGGGCACCTCCTTAAGAGATCCTTATACCTTTCCCAAGCCACATATAGTTGTTCATTCTCAAGTTGGCGGAATGTTCGAATCTCCGTTCTTAGCCTTTGAGATTTAGCCGGAGGAAAATACTTGTTCAAAAAAGCTTGAGTCAAAATCTCCCATGTGGTGATACTATCCGGAGGTATGGTTACAAACCAATCCTTTGCTCGGTCTTGTAAAGAGAAAGGAAAAAGTCTTAGTTTGATAGCATCGTTAGAAACACCATTCATCTTTACCGTTTCGCATATCTCTAAGAAAGACCGTAAGTGCGTGTGAAGATCTTCATTGTTTTTTCCTCTAAAGGCTAGTCCTCTAGCCATTTGAATCAACCCTAGTTTCAACTCAAAGTTGTTGACATTGATGGGAACATTCATAATTCCGGGTTGATTTGCTGGTAATGTCGGTTGGAAGTAGTCCCGAATTGCCTTTGGTATCTCCTCACTATCTCCTCAATTTGATTGTGTAGAGCTCTTAGATTCCTTCTATAGGTCCTATCAATCTCGGGATCAAGAGGAAGGAGGTTGGTATTATCATGAGGCATAAACTGACAAAATTATCAACCAAAATATTTTATACCTCAAATTAACATCTATCAATTCTAATGAATTTTAAGCAAATAAAACATTCTTTGGATCCCCGGCAATGGTGGCAAAAACTTGATGGGCACTTTCCGTGTTAACCGCAAGTGTATGGGTCAAGTTATAATATAAGAAGGTTAAGTTCGAATATCATTCCACTGAGGATCCAATTGTGAAAGTTCAAGTTACTTAGCTATTCTGGAATTGAATCAATTTTATTTGAGGATTGGAGTTTAATTTGTGATTTTGGAAATAAAACAAAAAAAAAAAAAAAAAAGCAAATAAATAAGAAACATAAGAGTCAAAGAGAGTTCTAGGGTAATGAATCCTTGTTTACTTCATTATGCAATATTCTAGGGTTCATGGATTTTATTGCAATTCATATGCTTAAGTCTAGAAACATAAATCCAAGTTATTTTCTCTCAAAAACAACATTTTCTCATGCACTGGTTACTAATCTTTTGAAATCAATACAAATTACATGGCATTAAGATTAGTCTTTAACAACTTTCATTGTTAACCTAACTATTTTCATGGTAGATTAACAACAATTCATTGTTATAGATCTAGTTAGACATACAATCTCTTAGCCATACATCTAACCTAACATTCAAGGATGGTCAATCAACAAGAATTAAGCACAATAACATTGAAAAGCATACTCATTACAAAAAAACCATGAAGAGTCTACAATATCAACATAAGTTCATAAACAATTCATGAAAACCCTAAAACTAAAGAGTTTAGCCACTCATAGCTTTAAGCAAATGTTCACAACAACATAAGCAAAGAAAAAGTGTAAAGAAAGGGAAACTCTACTGAAAAGAAGGTTTTCATTGAGGAGGAACCACCAAGATGTCCTTGGTCTTCACGTCGGAACTCGAAGGACATCACGACTCTTTCTCGAACTCTTTTCTCTCTTCCTTATAGCTAACTCACTCTTTGGACTCTAATGATTTTTCTCTCAATTCTCTTCTTCTTGTGTCTCTTGGTGTGTTTAGGCTGCTGGAAACCCTCCAATAATAGAGTTGGCCGCCCAAAATTCTTTCCAAAAATATAAAATTTTCAAATATGGAAAGATGGCACTGCAACATCGTAGAATAACACCGCTGCGCTGATCGTTATTGAAAGGTGGCGCCGCTGCGTTGTGCATCATAATAGCCTACCCTTGGCGTTGTGCCACAGTGTCGCGACAGTGCTACAGTGCTAAAGGCAGATGCCGCTCTCGGGAAAAAGTGCCACGGTGTTGCCCTATTTTGGCAGTTTTGTACTTTTCTTCTCTTTTTCGCTGGATTTTGGCTCGGTTTAATCTTTTGGCCTTCAATTCTAGTTTTATTTATTTTTTACTTGAAAACCACTAGCAAACAAGTGAAATCTAATATAAACTCCCGTAATTTGAGAGAATAAAAAGCACTTTTCAAACGCTTTTCACTTACCTGAGGGTAATCTCTCTTGAATTGACCTGACTGGACACAACTATAATAGACATTAACCTCTCCTAAATACTGACCCCAATGGTACTTACCATACGTATCACGAAATGGTTTTCTTGCTGCGCTGGCTATTGATTCACTAGGTTGGCTAAACTGCGAACCACTCGTAGTATCTGAAGTATGAGGAAATCTCCTTTAACTTTTCCTCAAAGTACTGCCTCTAGAACCTCCTACAAAGTATGATCTGCTCTACCGAGCTTTAAAATTTCCCTTACTAGAAACTCCTGGTGCAAAACGTCGACCCTCACCTTGATAGGACTGCTCTCGAGATGTTCCAAATGCTTGTCCAGTTCTGTTCCCTTCTTTATTTATCTTTTTTTTTTCTTTTCCGCCAGGCTTTTCTCAACCTTCAAAGTAGCTTCAACTAACTTTGCAAAATCTGTCTACTCTGTACTCGCTGTCACTGGAGGACGTATCTCACTCCGTAAGCCTTCCTCAAAATGCTTGCACTAATCTGCTTCTTATGCTATAAAAGCCAAGATATACCTAGCCAATTCTGTAAATTTCTTCTCATATTCAACTATGGTCATAGTCCCCTTGACCAACCTCAAGAACTCGTTTCTCTTCTCATCACAGTAAGACTTAGGATAACATTTATCCTCTTCTTAAAATCTGCCCACGTCAGAGAGCCCGCATCAACTCTTCTGTTTTCTATCTACCTTCACCAATCCTCAGCCTCTTTTTGGAGCATATAGGTAATTAGATCAAGCTTTCTGTCTTCAAGACAATGCATAACCCTGAAGCACTTCTCTACTTGATTCAACCATACCTCAGCCTCTGTAGGATCAATGGTACCCTCGAACACTTGAGCATCCAAGGCTTTAAACCTTTCAATTCCATACTTTTTCTCAAGATCTCCTTGAGCTGCCTTAACATTAGCTGCCAATCTTTGCTCTATTCTATTGAAAATTTGATCTTCTATGTTCATATTCACCTACACGTTACTAGACTCCCCTTCAAAGATCTCTCTCAAGTCACCTGTAGAGTGCGACGTTCTGGCGTTTGCTTGCCTACCTCGTCTAGTCCATCGGGGCATGTTTCCTATAAACATCATAACATCAATATATTATAGACTCAACAGGCTCCTAGCTACTATGCATGTCCTCACTTCCCAAAACCTTAAGCTCTAATACTAACTCGTCACATGCCTTCCCAGGTACCCTCTTAACCTAGGAGAAAGTATGAGGACAGCACACACCGACCCTCTTACGACATCTACTATCAACCTATTCAACCCTAAAACATGACCAAACACCTAATAAAAGGTTATAAATCATAATTGAACATTAATCTCCAGCTTAGGATAAGCTATCAAACAAGTACAAACTTCCATTCACACATAAAGATAACATATGATTACGAGCTCTGACTCTTTAACCCTTTATATGTATAACACGTCTAATATAAGAACAATAAATAGTTCATCTTTAAACTCAGGAAAAACATGCTCGATTAACGATATTAAAACTATAGGCATTTCATCCTCGAAAACCATAAAAATTCATTATAAGTCTAAAGGATATTCCTTAGTTGAGGCGGAGTGGAGCTTAATGTTACTCAAAGTCGAAAACAACCTTAGTTGGGGTGGAGTAATCTCGACACACCCAACATCGAATAACCTTAGCTTTGTGGAGTAATCGTAACACAACAGCAATGAATATACCTCTACGTGCACATAGAAATCATATCCTTCGTATACCTTTTCAAGTCCTTCAGTACTGGGTCCCATATATAAGATTTAAACCACTCATATGCCTTCTTCATATCCTTCGACATTGGGAGCCTTTCTAAAACATAATAAAAAAATAACATGATATTCATCACGAGTTTATGACGTCTCAAAACTTCACAAATTTACCACCAAATATCATGCTTTCATAAAATTGAAAATTAATAAATAGCATGCCTTTCGTAAAACTTGTTTAACAACTAGCATGCTTTCGAATAATTTCCAATGTAGTACACATAATATTCATATGCTGGAAAACACATGCTTACTTCAAGCAAATAATCATAGTTGCACAATAAAACTCGTGAGAATATACACATTAAAACATACTCACAAACATAATAGAGCATCATGAAATCTTTATATAAAGTAAAGCTTATTTTGAATAAAATTGTCACTCACTACTTGTCCCGGGCTCTTAGTGGATTTTAAGTCTTTCCTAGCTCCAATCGGCCTAAAATGGTTTAATTCCTTTTGTTAGATTCCCTAAGATTCTCATTCATGTATAACAAATAGGTCTTAGTATTGAAATTTAGTTCATTAGCGAGACCAAATTACTAGCAAGACTACACAACCAGCGAGACTTAGTCTGCCAGCGAGATCCTCGAGCGAGTGAGACCAGCGAGACCAGTGAGATTTGTGAGACAAAAATGATCAGCGACACTCAATGAAACCTGCGAGACCCGTCTTACTCCACTCCCCTGTTGCTGTCATTTCTAGAGAAATCTGTCTCACCAAAGTTTCTATTTTTGCTTCCAACTGCTAAAAGTAGTATTTCCAGTCCGAATTAGAATTTCCTTCGTTTTAAAAATTTGTAGGGGAATGAGATTTCTAGCTTACCTCCATATTTCAGAGTTTATCTCCCCTTCATTTGTTGGATAACTCAATTTTACTTCACCCTGCTCTAGATTAGTTGAGAAATCAAACCAGTCACTTCTATATATACTTTCACCTATTTCCCTTCACATTCAGCTCAAACATCCTTCACAAAAGTTGTTAACAAATGAATCAACTTACTAACCTCAAGTTTTCAGCTCTAAACGCGATCTCTACAACTCGCTGTCCTCCAAATATCAGACCCTGTGCAGATTGCTCGAATTCCAGAACAGATTTGGTTCTTCTTCGACTTTCACCAAGCTTTTCCTCAAAATTCCACTCCAATCAATTTTGATTTTCTTCTTCTTCCCCTTCTCGATGCATAGCTGCATAACCATAATTCCTTTCAGTTTGGAGAAGAATGGTTGTTGGCAAAGAACTAGAAAAATGAGAAGTGTGTTCCTTTTTTCATTTTCTCCTTTTCACTGCCGACTCCTCCTCCAATTTCTCTCTCTCTCTTTTTATTATTATTATTTTATCATTAATATCATTATCCACTAGCTTAGTTAATTTTTTTTTCTTTCTAATTTTCCTTTTACCTATAATAACACTAATAGTAATACTATAATCCTTAATACCCTCATTCCATCTTGGTTCAAATGGTCACATCCCTCTTAAGTCTTTTATATTCTAGTTGACATATCAAAGTAGATTCCAAGCTCGATTTATGTCATAAGGATTTTAAAATTCAACTTACCAAAAGTACTTTCAACTTAATCCCCAAGCTTATCATCATTGGCTTTCCTCCATGTCTTCTTTCAATCTAAACAAGAAAATGCAAATAAGTCCACAATGATATTACGTACTTAGGCTAAATGCTTAGAAATGAAAGAAGGGTTTACACCCTTCGAGCTCAAAGTCTTTGCATAGGCGAGTCTGTATGGTAATAAAAGCTGTTGAATCGACTACCTTCCTACTCAAGGCATTTGCTGCCACGTTCGCCTTGCTAGGATGATACAGAATCTCCACATCATAATCCTTTTCTAACTCTAACCATCTGCATTGTCTCATTAACTCCTTCTAAGTGAAGAAGTAAGTTAAGCTCTTGTTGTAAAACCTACTTTCATTTATAAGTACCTAACTTAAGTGTGTAATATTGTTGTGGACTTATATACATTTTCTTGTTTAGATTGAAAGGAAGAGTGGAGGAGAAGCCAAGGAAGGTAGGCTTGTGGATTAAGTTGAGAGTACTTTTTGTAAGCCTAATCTTAAATCCTTATGAGATATACCGAGTTTGGGATTTATTTTGACAAGCTCATTGGAATGTAAAAGACTTAAAGGGGTTGTTACCAATTGGACCAAGGTTAAATGATGCTATTAAGGATTATTATTATTATTAGTATTATTATTATCATGTTAATAACTAAATGGAAAATTTGAAATTTAATTAAGTTTGTGGATAAATAAAAAAAAAAGAGAGAGAAAGAAAGCGGGGTAAGTCGATGGTGGAGACTAAGGTATGAAGGGGGAACATTTCTTTCCATTTGGTTTTGTCGACTTTCATTCTCCTCCAAACCAAAGCGAATTGGTGGTTCTGCAGCTAGGTATCGAAAGGTAGAAGAAGGAGAAGATTTAGGCTGATGGGAATGGAATTTTGTAGAAAACCATGGTGAAATTCAAAGGAGTTAGAAGACATGTTGGTCATCCATCATTTGCTCCCAAGTTTGACATCTATGCTTCCACTTGTCACCATGCATGGGAAGTGTCCATACATCCAACTAAGTGTTCCTTGCATGGTGTTCTCGTCATGCATCTCGACACCTCCTACTTATGAAGTGTTATGTTTAAATAAAGCCACTTAGCACCAAATCATGCGTCCAACCTAGTCCCAGGAAAGAGACCATGTGTCCAATTTCCCTCAACCACGCATCCATGGTGATGCTTTTTAGGGTTTGGCTTCTTTTGCTCTCTTTTCTTCTTCCAACCTTCCTATACTTAACCAAATTTTCCTTGCCAAAACCTCCTATGCATCCAACACTCCCTTCTATGTGTTCAAGCTTCTTTCAAGAGTCCAACACTTAGTCAAAATCTCCTTCTCTAGAGATATGCGTCCAACTTGTCCGGGGGTTCCCACACTTAGTCAAATTTTCTATACACAAAGCTTACTATGTGTGTGGTTTCCTTCAAACTCCTTAGCTATGCGTCCAACACCTTCTTTTCTTTGATCCATACATCAAGACTCCTAACATGGCCCCCAAGGACTCCTTAGTTCCTCACCTATGCGTCCATGTTGTGCCTCTCGAGTTTTTGCTTCCAACTTTCCTCTCTTATGCTTTTATACTTAGCCATTTCTTTTCAAATCTCCAAGTATGTGTTCAACCCCTTTCTTTCCTTCCTTAGTGTTGCTTCTCAATTCTCCAAATCATCCAACACTTAGCCAATTCTTTCTAGAAGATTGGCCTATGTGTCCAACCATTGGTATGTTGAAGTTTCTTCTTCAAATTTTCCCTATGCGTTTCTCCCCCTTTTCCAAGACCTAGATTTCCTTCCAACACTTCAACACTAAACCAATTTCCTCTCAAAATGGTCATCATGCGTCCACACTCACCAACCAAGCGTCCAACATGGTGGTTCAGCTCCCAAGTATGTGTCCAACTCACAACTAACTCCCAACTATGCTTCCAACTCTTCCTTCTTTAACACTTGGTGAGACTTCCTTTCTTCTCTTCAACTATGCATCCAACCCTCGTCTTTTCATAGCATAGTTGAGTTTTCCAAGCATAGTTGTGACACTTAGAAAATTCCCTTAGCTCGTAGGCCACCTAGTCATTCAAGACTCGAAAATCACTTAACGTGGTTTTCTTCCAAACTCACCTACAACTTCTTCTTGATCCAAAACTCAAGTTGACACAACACTTTTTCCTCCTCCTTACATCTCAATGCATAGTGCCATTTAAACTAGCCAATATTTGGCTAACTCCACAAGCCCAGATTTTCTACCTCAAAATTTTTCTAACTCCACAGGCTTGTGATCCAAGTTTACACCCTATACCCAAGTATCCTTCTGATAGCACCTGAAATGTGCTATCTTTCTCAGCTTAACTCGAGATCGCTATACTATTTAATGTGTTAAAAATGTTATTTTGTAGGTATCGAGCTGCTAAAAGGTAGAATCGAGCGTTAGGAAGAAAACAAAGCTAAAATGGACCAATTTGGAGTTATAATGAAGCAATTAGGTCAAATGGAAGCTAAAAAGACCAAAATACCCCTAAAAGACCTCGTTGCAACACTAAAACAACATACAATCGGTTTTGACAGTTTTGTGGTGCTTTGCGCAGATACAAAAACTACACTTCGGTAATTAGGTCATATTTTTTATCCGGGTGGCCGTCTTGGGCAAATGACCACTCATTTTCTTTGTTTTTCCGCTCTCTATCCTTTTATAGGATTAGGTTTTTGGTTTGCTTTCATTGTCTTCCTATAATCAAGCAAAAACGATGTCAGGTTCTATCTTTTCTACCACTATGGGAACGTAAGATCTATAGTTTTCTAGTTTAGAGGATTTTGGAGGAAACCATTGTACTTTTGGGAGTATTTTGATAATATGATATAGATATCTTGCAATTGATTGACAACCAATGTTTGATTGTGCAATTCAACGCTTTAGATTAACATATAATATGTGACATGTAATTATAGGTTAATCTCTAAGAAGTAAAAGGTTAGATAGACTTGTGATTTGTAGCCGACAACAAAGAGCATTGTTCTATCGACCTAGGGTAAACTGAATTAATTTCTAATTAGGCCTTTCCAATTGGAAATTTATCCTAACATAATTCTTGAAGTGTAATGCGGTTAGTTAAAAATTGATTATGATGCCTTTCATCTAATCAAATTGGCTAATTTGATACTTTGGACCATTGGTTAGCCTTTCTAATCAATTGGGCTAGGCATAGGTAAGAAGTTAAAACCAAGCTTTGACAATTTGATGATCAAAATTACTTTGGGTGATTCAGTTCCTCTAAGCTAGAATGTTTCGTTTGACTGCACATCCATCATTTACTTTTCTTGCACTTTATTTTCATGCATATTCAAATCTCAAACCACACAAACCCCCCCCCCCCTCATTTATCGCTTTAACTAAATAGTTAGCTTTGATAAACTAATCTTCGTGCTTCCCTATGAATCGACCTAGCCTTGCAGCAAATACTACGCTTTAGTAGTAATAGTTGTAAAGATTGGTTATTACAAATATTATTTGATTGAGTTTTTTAGGAGCGACACTAAAAAGTCTCACATCACCTTCCTTTATGTCTCTTAAGCAACTAGGTCAAGAGTTAGGGTGTCACAGTCAGAGTACCTAAAGATCTAGTGTTTGAGCCTATGTAGGGAGTATAACCTCATGGGATGGTCAGTGGGTTACTGGGAACCTAGTTCCTGAGCCTATGATGTGCACTTTCCTTGTTACCGCAAGTGTACAGGTCAAGTTATAATATAAGATGGTTAAGTCCGAATACTGTTCCACTGAGTATCTAATTGTGAAGGTTTAGGTTACTTAGCTATTCTAGAATTCAATCAATTTTATTTGAGGATTCGATCTTGAGTTGTGATTTAGGAAAAACTAAAAAGAAAAGCAAGTAAATAAGAAATACAAGTGTCATAGAGAGTTCTAGGGTAATGAATTTTTGTTTCATTCATTATGTAACATTCTAGAGTTCATGTATTTTATTGCAATTCATATGCTTAAGTCTAGAAACATAAATCCAAGTTATTTTCTTTCAAAAACAACATCTTCTCATGCAACTTAATTTATTACTAATTTCTTGAAACCAATACAAATTACATGGCATTAAGAGTAGTCTTTAGCAACTTTCATTGTTAACGTAACTATTTTTCATGGTAGATTCACAACAATTCATTGTTCTAGATCCAATTAGACATACAATTATCTCAACCATACATCTAATCTAACATTCAAGGATGGCCAATCAACAAGAATTAAGCACAATAACAATGAAAAACATACTCATTACAACAAAACCATGAAGAGTCTACAATGTCAACATAACTTTATAAACAATTCATCAATACCTTAAAACTAAAGAGTTTAGCCACTCATAGCTTTAAGCAACACATTCACAAACAATATGAGCAAAGAAAGGGAAATTCTATTGAAAAGAAGTTATTGGTTGAGGAGGAACTGTCAAGATGTCCTTGGTCTTCACGTCGGAAACTCGAACGGCACCACAACTCTCTCTCGAACTCTCTTCTCTCTCCCTTGCAGCTAACTTACTCTTTGGACTATCTTCTTCTTGTGTCTTTTGGTGTCTTTAGGGCTGCTAAAAATGCTCCAATTTATAGAGTTGGCGGCCCAAAATTCTTTTCAAAAATGTAGATTTTTCAAATAAGGAAAGATGGTTCCACGGTGCTGGCTGACATCGAATGGTGTTGCCACTGCGCTGTAGGATGGCACTGCAGTGCTGTGCGTCATAATATCCTACTCTTGGCATCGTGCCGCAACGCCACGTCTATCACACCCTCTCCCAGATTGCCTACATAACCTGAAAGGAGATGTGAGGACAGCATACATCACCCCTCTTGTGACGCATACCATCCATTACTACAACTGACCCTGTGTATTCACAACATACATATTGCTGCTTCATACATTCAAAACCATTACATATAAGCAGTTATATACATATCGATAATTCAATTTTACAACTCATCCATAAGGTCCCTATACACAACCATATTTCAACTCCCAGTAAATGTACAACTAGGTCTACATGCCACCTATTTAAGGTTTTACATACATACAACTCTTTAAAACAGGACAAATTTCTAGAAACTCGAAGCTTAAGCAGGGTGAGTTGGAGTAGGCAAAACACCAGGAACGTCCTTGCTACCTGGAGGGGAAGGAAAACTTGAAAACATAAGCTAACAGCCCAGTGAGTGACTAATTTTTAACAAACTAATTTTAGTTCCAAAATCATCAGGATTTAAACAAATTCTGAAAGCATGAGTAAAACATAGAATCATCTCATGTTCATTGCTTAAATCATGTTTAGATGCCCTTATCAAATCAATACATGGTTTTTCAGCAATTCATAAATAAAACAGTATGGTTACAATATTTCTCCTTAGTTGAGGCGGAGCAAAACTCAACACCCCAATGTCGAAAACGAATATGGCTCGATGCAGAGCAGAACTCGACGCACCAACATATAACCTCTATGTGCACATAGGAACATGGCGGGTTGCCCAAGTACCTTCTCCATGTCCTTTAGTACTGGGTCCCAGGGAAACTCACGTGCCTTCTCCATGTCCATCAGCACTGAGTCTCCTCTAAAACATTTTCCTTTAAGAAAAGCAATACTTTATACAAACAGTTCATATACCAATCTTTCATGAGAAAACAGGGCAATTCATAAATCAATAACATTTCAAAAACATACTTATCAATATCGTTTAGCAAAACATAAACTATGATTTGTAAATTGATTGATCACAAAATCATAAATAAATTAGAAAACCAAAGTGACATTTACAATGGAATTGTTGAAACAAGAAAAGAAGTGTCACTCATAGCTCTTTCTAGGCCTTGAGTGGATTATACACCTTCCCTATCTCCTCTTGGCTTGAAATAAACATTTTTCCTTACATTACGTTTCTTTTACTTAGTCGTTTAGTTTTCATAATTTAAACTCAAATCATGATTCATCTTCGAGCCTCCCCTTTTTCCAAAGTAAACTTAATAAGCAAGACTACTAACGAAACTCCCACATTCTAGCGAGATTACTAGTGATATTACCAACAGGACACGATACTAGCGACACTAGGATAAGCGAAACTAGCGTGATTTACCTGACGAGGAATATCTACCGAGAGTCAGCGAGATTTATGAGACAAAAAGCTTCTCTATACCACCAACGAGATTTGTCTCGCTACTCACTCTCCAATTCTCCGGGATATCAGCTTCCTAGTGACACCCGACAGCAGAGTTTTCTCCTTTTCTTTTGCTCTCATTTTGTCGATTAAAAGTCATATTTCCAGCCAAATTTAGAACTTCTTTCCTTCTATAAACTTCTAGAGAAATATGTTTTCTAGCTTACCTCAAATTTTAGTGGCTTAACTTGTCCTTGTTCGTAAGATATTGCAAGATTTCTCTGCACTACTACAGATTGCACAGAAATTCCTTATCAGTAACTTCCAGCTAAAAGTTTACATGTTTCTATTCCATTTCAACTCAAACATCCTTCATAAAAGTTGTTTAAAATTGAGTTAACTTACTAACCTTAAAATTTCAGCCTTAAACTCAATCTCCTTGATTCATTTCACTCCAAATATCCGATACTATCCAGTTTGTGCATCCACAAATAACGTTCTGTTCCAGCTTAGATTTCAACACCAAAACGAGTAGGCTTCTATCCAAAATCTAGAACAACACCTTCTTCTACCTTCCTTTGTAGTTCGTCTAAAAAATGGAACCAACTTAAGCTCTCGAAAATGTCCAAAAATGATAAAATATTCAATTCACTCACCTATATATATTGCCAACTTAACTCTCTTATGCAGGCTGGCGCGCAGGGTTTCCTTTCTCAGTTCAAGGTAAGGCATTCAACGTAGCCTACTATCAACACCCTCAGCAGATAGCCACCCTCAACGCCTTCTACCTTCAACGCATACAATTCAATCAATTATGTCCGTCTTCATCGCATGGAGACCTTAACGCATGCAACCTTACCAATGCATGGTAGGTCAAAAACATTTCCTTCCCCACCAATGATCAACTTCTCTTCCAATGCAAATGACTACTTCAGCTCATAACTCTTCGTAATTTCACCTTCAACGCATGGTCACTCAAAAGAACAATGCTCTTCTCTACTTTAATCGACGCATAGTCTTGGCCAATGCTTAGTTCTTCCGCTCTCGGCTACTTTCCTCTAGCAACGCATAGCCACCATTTCACTTGCCTTCTCCCAACACTTAGTATTATAAGCCAGTGCTTACAACGTCAATACTGCTGCTCTAAGGTTGGATGTTGCTCTTGAGAAAAAGTGTCGCAACGCTGCCCTGTTTTTGGCAATTTTGTGAATTTCTTCTCTTTTTCGCTGGATTTTCGCTCGGTTTGGTTCTTTTCGCTTTCGATTCTAGTTTTCTTTGTAATGACCTGAAAACCACCAGCAAACAAGTGAAATCTAATATAAACTTCCTTAATTTAAGAGAATAAAAAACATTTTTCAAGCGATTTTCAGCCTATGAGAAGTATCTCGTGTGAGATAGTCAGAGGACCAACGGGTCCAGTATCTAAGCCCTTAGAGGTAAGTCTATGTGAACATAGGGAACAAATTCAGTTGTTGAGCTAGAGGGAGCTAGAAGAGTAAACTACGTACTTGGATAAGTTTGATATGTGAGGTTTGAGTGGATAACCTCGGTTGTGAATTGATTTAATTGTTATGATTTGTTGTTATATTATGATGTTATAGAGGGTCGTGTGTACCTTAGTTATTTGATTAACCACTCACTGGGCTATATAGACTCATCCTTTTCTTTTTTGTTTTCTTTACAAGTAGCAAAGGAGCTCCCGTTGTCGTGCGATATTGAGGTTTGCCATAGGATAGCTTATTGTACTCAGTGTACCTAGGATTGAAATTCAGAATTGTGGTAAATTTGTAATATTATATTAAACCTTAAGTTGTTATATAAATAAAGTATTCATTGAGAATTGTGTATGTTGAAGTATTTAAAGAAGTAAAGAAGGGACAGTGGATCTTACAAAAGGGTAAGGTCTGCTGTCTTCATATCTTTTATGGGATTTAAAAGGATAACTCGGAAGGTGGTGTTACAGTTGACCTCCTCTTCTCCTTCCAAAATGTCAGCACCCACTTCCTCAGTGCGACAAGTAATAGGAGGTCTTGATCCGGAGAGAGGTTGATTAACTTCTCCTTCCTTCTCTCTCTCTTTCTTGCTTCCTTTTCCTCTTCGGCTATGCCTTCAAGAACATCTTTGAATATATCTCTTTCATCACCTTGATGAACCTCGCTACAACTGAACAAGGCACTAGCTGCATCATTGACATGCGATTCATGCAATGGATGCTTGGCCTTAGCAGCAGTAAGACGCACCCTGAACCCCTCATTATCAAAGTTGCCTATGGAGGACTCAGCTGGATACATCATCTTAAGCTTTTTGATGCAGGACTTGAATCAGGCTGGTGGAGAAAAGTTTGGCTTGGGTGGAGGTGAAGGTGATGGTGAAGGAGATGGCTCAGGTGAAGGGGGATGTGAAGGAATGATCTAGGCAAGAGGGCAGATGTTGTGCAGCTCCACACAATCCTCTAAGTCTGATTCGATTTCAACGCACGAAGGACGCCTGAGTTGTTGGGGAGGGATGAATGGACGGTAGGCTGAGGGATGAAGGAAGGGCAAAAGGTTTGCGTAGTTGGTCGTGCCCGAAAAGCAAGAATATTGGAGATGAAAGGGTGAACAGGGTTTGGTGGCGCAGAGGGATGGACCAATGGGGCAGTGGGCCTCACTAATTAGGATGAGAATGAACTGAGAACTGCTGGATGGACTAGAGGAAGAATAAGCTTGGGAACTACCGGCGGCGAAGATTTCTGCACACTAGAAGATGAAAACAATGACGAGGTAGACCTCTGTGATGTGTATGAAGATACTCTTGAGTCATGGCGAAGGGAGGAGAAATCATTTTGATAGTGGAGCCATTGGACATCATCGAAAGAGCTTGAAAGCTTAATGGAGAGAAAATGAGGAACTTAAAAGTTTGAACAAGAAGGGTTGAGACGTTTAAATAGGCAATTTCGCATGGAGGTCATTAAATGCAGATACTCATGATACGCTATCTTTCTTCTGGTCTAGGAGATTTTGTAAGCCCCGTACTTGTCATTGGGAGAAGGTAAGTAAGAAGAAACTATTAGACAGGTATTGAGTAAAGAAAAATTGGCCGAGTTGTGTGAGAGCAAAAACGGCTAAGTGTTGGCCATGTGATGGGTGATTATGCGTTGAGGGTATGTTTAAAGCTTGACAAGAGTTGCCGCTGGTAGGCATGCGTTGAAGAGGGCAACTCGGCGTGGAAGTAGATGTGAAGGAAGGAGGGTGCAATAGGCGTTAGTGGAAGTATGCGTTGAAGACTACTAATTTTACTATGTGTTAGAAGTTGGCATTGCTATGCGTTGAGATGACCTATGCGTTGAAGGATGGTATACGTCGGGCATAAAAAAGTGGCCGAGAGGGCCATGCGATCGGCTATTTGGCGTTGGGCAATTAGTGGCATGATAAGTTGAGACTATGCGTTGCCGAAGCCATGCACGGAAGGTTACGTTGGTTAATTCAAGAAGGAAGATGATGGTAGAACTGGTAAGTCGGTGATTTATATTGACATATAAATGAGTGCATCGAATAATTAAACCCTTTTGGACATATTTTCAAATTCAGATTGACTCCATTTCACAGACGAACAACGAAGAGAGGTGGAAGAAGGTGTTTATATCGAATTCAAGTAGAAACCAGATCATTTTCATGGTGACTTTGAAGCTGGAACCAGAAGCTTGATTGTTGCTAATAAATTTGAACACCAATCGGTATTTGAAGGAGAGTGAGTTGAGGAAGTTGAAGCTAGGATTAAAACTTTGAGGTTAGTAAGTTGATTTAATTCTTAGCAACTTCCATGAAGGATGTTTAAGCTAAATCTGAGTAAAAATGTGTTAATCTCTAGGAGGAAGTAATCGGAGTTGAGTTGCTAGACAATTCAAGGCAGGCGAAGTCCTTTGGGAATAACTCTCAAATGAAGACGAGTTATGGTCTGAAATTTTGAGGTAAGCTAGGAAACTCTCTACTTTACAAGATTGTAGAAAAGGGGAAGTTTGATTTTGGCTGTAATATAGTTTTTAGCAAGATAAATAAAGAGTTAGCAGGGAAGGAAGCAGTGATGTCAGGTGTCGTTAGACAGTGGTATCGCTAAGGAGCTGGAGAGTGAGCAGCGGAACGAGTGTCACTAATAACGCAAAGAGTTTTGCGTCTCACAACTCTCACTGAAGTCTCGCTGGGTATCGCTCCTTAAGGTGATATCGCTAGTTTAGTTCACTCCGGTTTCGCTAGTGCAGTACCCAGTAGTGTGAATTTCGCTGGTAGTCTCGCTAGTGACATAGTTTATCGCTAGTTATAAATATGCATACTTAATGATTATGAAAAAGGAGTTCAAAGGAAACCTAATGGGAGAAATGTGTTTTTACAGGCCAAGAAGAGCTCAGAAAAGCATATAATCCACTCGGGGCGTAAGACAAATCGTGAGTGACTTTCTATTTCATCCAAGGATTATTTCTAACATTGTGCAAGTGAAACGAGTATGTTATATGAACTCCTGTATACATGTTAACTAAATGCAACCCACGGCCGAAGGACCATGTGTGAAGGCCTATGGGGATATGACATATGATACACAGTGCTGAGGGACCATGAGTGAAGGCACTTAATGAAATTGATTGAGATGGATCCCAATGCCGAACGACCTTGTGAGAAGGCATATGGAAAACCAATACATGATGGCTCGGTGTTGAGGGACCATGTGTGAAGACACTTGAGCAGTGGATTAATATGGAACTCAATACTGAGGGACTATATGTGAAAGCACTTGAGAGTTGAAACGCCGAAGGACGAAATGTGAAGGTGTGTAAATATATGAATAATAGGAATTGAATTATGAGGTTAATAGCATTGAGCTATGCTCCGCTACTCCTTGGAAAGATATTATGTTATATTGTTAAATGGCATGGGTGACCCAAGAATCTGTATTAATAAAATATATATAGTAGTTATTATGATCAGTATTAACTCAAGGATTAAATTGTAATTAGATAACGTAGTCACTCACTGGGCTTTAGGTTCACGCTTTCTTGTTTATTGTTGTTCGTTTCAGGTAGCGAGCGTGTCAAGGACGCCTAGCCTACAAAAGATCCTCGTCTGGGCTTACTCTACATTAGTTCTCTAGGATAGTTGTAAATACTCAGTTTATGTACACGTTTTGTCATACATGATCCTTGTAGTATAACGAGAGTGGGTTTTGTACAGTATGCTGAACAAATACCTGTTATGATAAGTTATGAGTTGAGAAATCTGAATTTTAGAAATTATGTTTAACTTATGATAGTGCACTAGCATAAAACTTTGTATAATTGATATGGTATTGATTATGTTTCAAGATATATGATGACAAGTGGGTGTAGGTCGCACCTACTTCTAGGTTAGGAAGGAAATCTTGGAGGGGGTGTGACATTTTGGTATCAGAGCATAAGATTTTGGGCTGTGAGATCATGCATAGTAGTTAGGAACATGCAATAGTAAATTGATTACATACTATGTTATAGGAACATGCCCAGAGGAACTAGACGAGGTAGGCGGGAAGGCGCCGAGACATCGTGTGCTACCGGAGAGGAGAGGCAAACGTTTGAAGGAGAATCTAGTAATCTTCAGGCGAGTATTAATATGGAAGAACAAATTTTTAGCAGAATAGCATAGAGATTGGTAGCCAGTATGGAATCAGCTTAGGGAGACCCTGAGAGGAAATTTGGGATAGAATGGTTTAAAGCCTTAGGTGCCCAAGTGTTTGAAGGCACCACAGATCCTGCAGAAGCTGAAGCATGGTTAAATCAGATAGAGAAATGTTCAGAGTTATGCGTTGTCCTGAAGACAGGAAACTTGATTTAGCCACTTTCATGCTCTAGAAAGGGGATGAAGATTGGTGGCGTTCGACTGAGCATCGAAACTTAAATGTGGGCTCTTTAACATGGGCAGACTTTAAGAAATCTTTTCAGGAAAAGTACTACCTTAAGTCCTATTGCGACGAGAAAAGGAAGGAATTTCTAAATCTAGTACAGGGGAATATGTCAGTTGCTGAATATGAGAAGAAATTCATCGAGCTTGCTAGGTATGCCCTGACATTAGTAGCAGAAGAAGCAGATAAGTGCAAGCGATTTGAGGAAGGCTTGCGCAGTGAAATCCGGACCCCAGTGACAACAAACACAGAATGGACTAATTTTCCAAAATTAGTAGAAGCAGTCATGAGAGTAGAGAAGAGTTTAGCGGGATATGGAGCTGGTAGAAGTGGAAGTAGGACTGGGCAGACTTATTACTCATCTCAGGAGCAGACTTACCGTGGTGAGGGACGATGTTTTGCACCAGGAGTCTCTAGTAAAGGAAGGTTTAAGGCCCGATCTAGTGGTCATTCTTCCCAGGGGGACCACAAGGAAGGAACTCGCAGAAGGGATGAGGGAGGTTTCCTCAGACATCTCTACCTACAGAACGGTCACAATTTAGTCAACCTAATGAATCTAGGGCTAGCTTAGCATAGAAACCATACTGTACTTCTTGTGGTAACAACCTTTTGGGGCAGTGTTTTGTAGGGTCTGATGTTTGTTTTAATTGCAAACAATCAGGGCTTTTCAAAAGAGATTGTCCTCAACTTAAGAAAGGAAGAGAAGCAACACAGAGAACTGTATCACAGAAAGTAAACCAGCCCAGGCGAGAGATGGAAGCCGGAGAAGGGAATAGAAAAGGTCGATAGAGAGGTCATGTAGGAAGACCAAGATAGCAGGGACAGGTGTTTGCTGTGACACAGCAGGAGGCCAAGACGGCACCGAATGTAGTCACGGGTATGCTCACTATTTGCTCTAAAAATGCGCATGTATTGATAGATTCAGGGGCTACCCATTCATTTATGTCTCGTGAATTTGCTATGCATATAAATAGAAAACTAGAACCCTTGTGAAACATTGTTAGTGCACACCCCTATTGGGGAAACTATTGCGATAGAACATGCTTATTTTGAGTGTGAAATTGTGATTAATGATGTGGTGTGGATCGTTAATCTGTTACCTCTAGCATTATTGGAGTTTGATGTTATTCTTGACATGGACTTTTTATCCAAATACCATGTGAAAGTTGATTGCTTCAAGAAAGAAGTGGGCTTAGTGAAATCTGATGGGATCGACGTAGTTTTTAAAGGAAAGAGGCGAATTCTTCCTACCTGTGTAATTTCCGCGGTAAAGGCCAGGAAGTTATTGAGTAAAGGCTGTGAAGCATATTTAGCCCATATAACAGAAGCTAAGTCAGGGAAGCTGAAACTAGAAGATGTACTGGTAGTGTGGGAGTTCCCTGATGTGTTTCCCGAGGAATTGTCAGGATTACCACCTGATAGAGAGGTGGAGTTTACTATTGATTTAGTTCCTGGAACAACACTTATTTCACAGGCACCATACCATATGGCACCATCAGAATTGAACGAGCTGAAGGTGCAGTTACAAAAGTTAGCAGATAAAGGGTACATTAGACCAAGTGTATCCCCATGGGGTGCACCGGTGTTGTTCGTGAAGAAAAAGGATGGTACTCTAAGACTGTGCATTGATTATTGTCAATTGAATAAGGTAACTGTGAGCAACAAATATCCTTTGCCTCGTATTGATGATTTATTTGATCAACTCAGAGTGGCATCGGTATTCTCAAAGATAGACCTAAGATCTGGATAGCATCAGTTGAAGGTCAGGGAGACAGAAAAAAACAGCTATTAGAACGAGATACGGACATTAAGAATTTCTCGTGATGCCTTTTGGTTTGACAAATGCCCCAGCAGTTTTTATGGACTTAATGAACAGGATTTTCCATCCTTACCTGGACCTTGTAATTGTGTGTACTGATGACATTCTGGTGTACTCTGGAAGCAAAAGTGAACATGTGGAGCATCTTAGGACCGTCTTGCAGGTTCTGAGAGAAAAGAAATTATATGCGAAGTTTAGCAAATGTGAGTTCTAGTTGAAACAAGTAATGTTCCTTGGGCATATTGTTTCAGTTGCAGGGGTATGTGTAGATCCTCAGAAGACTGAAGCAATTACCAAGTGGGAGCAGCCAAAGACTGTATTGGAGGTTCGTAGTTTTCTTGGACTCTTAGGGTATTATCGGCGTTTTGTGCAGGGATTTTCTAAGATAGCATTGCCACTTACCCACTTGACTAAGAAAAATACTAAATTTGAATGGAATGAGGAATGTGAACGAAGTTTCCGAAAGCTAAAGACAAGACTGGTGACGACACCTATTTTGGCACTTCAAGAGACAGGAAAGAAGTTCGAAGTGTATTGTGATGCCTCTCATCAGGGGTTAGGTTGTGTACTGATCCAAGAAGGTAGAGTTATAGCCTACATCTCTAGGCAGTTGAGGCCACATGAAGTTAACTACCCTACCCACGACCTGGAACTGGCAGCGGTGGTGTTGGCACTAAAGATATGGTGGCATTATTTGTTCAGAGAGAAATGCCATATCTATACGGATCATAAAAGTTTGAAATACATCTTTGATCAGAAAGAACTCAACATGAGATAAAGGAGGTGGTTAGAATTGATCAAAGATTATGACTGTACCATAAATTATCATCCAGGAAAGGCAAATGTTGTAGCTGACGCGTTAAGCAGGAAAAGCGGAAGTTGAATGCAATCAAAGCAGTGGTATTACAAGAATTTAAAGATAATGCAGCTAGCTTGAGTGTAACCAGAACAGGAGTTTTACTAGCACAGTTTCAGTTGAGACCTAAACTTGTGGATGAAGTGATAAGAAAACAATCAGAAGATCTTGAAATGAAGAAGTTGATGGAAGAAGTAAGAGCACAGCAGAGATCCAATTATGTGCTCAGGCCTGATGGTGTGCTTTTGAAGCAAGGTAGAACTTGTGTGCTAAAGAATGAAGAAATTAAACAGTTAATTTTGGAAGAGGCACATAGTTCGGCATATGCTATGCATCCTGGTAGTACCAAGATGTATAGAACACTGCGGAGATTCTATTGGTGGCCGGGTATAAAAAAGGAGATAGCTGAGTATGTGGCCAAGTGTTTAATTTGCCAACAGGTCAAACCCGAACATCAAAGGCCAGCAGGATTGCTACATCTGCTTCCCGTTCCTGAGTGGAAATGGGAACATATTACTATGAACTTTCTATTTGGATTACCGAGAACAACAGTAGGTATGGACGGTGTATGGGTAATAGTAGACCGACTGACCAAGACAGCACGGTTTCTACTGGTTAAGACAACATTTACCCTGGACAGATTAGCACAGCTTTATGTGGACATAATTGTGAGTCAGTATGGTGTACCAGTAACTGTAATATCTGATAGAGATCCTAGATTTACTTCTAAGTTCTGGGGAAGTTTGCAGAAGGCGCTAGGAACCAAGTTGCAATTTAGTACTACCTTTCATCCTTAAATTGATGGACAGTCAGAAAGGACGATACAGACTTTAGAAGATATGTTACGAGCCCGTGTACTATAGTTTAAGGGTAGCTGGGATGAATATTTGTCTTTGATGGAATTTGCTTATAATAATAGCTACCAAGCGAGTATCAAATTCTTGAAGCAGCAAAATCTATCGGATAAGTCTTGGTTTAGCATCCTTCTTAGCCATCAAATACTTGATTGTGGAGTGATTAGTATAGATAGTCACTATTGAACCCACTAAATAAGCTCGAATCTTGTGAGATATTTCCGGTTTTGCTAGCATAAAAGATCAGATGCATAATGTTATCTTTCCTTTGCCTTAACATTGCACCCACCACATAGTTACTCGAGTCACAAATTAGTTCGAATGGACACGACTAATCTAGAGCAACTAAGATAGAGGTAGTGATTAATGCTTGCCTCAGGGATTCAAATGCTTGTTGGCATGACTCATCGAAATTATATTTTCTGTTAGCTTCCACTAGAGTGCTTAAAGGTATGAAGATTTACAAGAATCCTCGTATGAAGCGTCTGTAAAATCTAACATGTCCAAGGAAATTTCGCAGTGTCTTCACCTTGGTAAGAGTAGGCAACTTAGCAATGAAAATCTTATGGCCCAACACTATGCCCTATGTGATCATGAAGTAGCACTTCTCCCAGTTCAGGACTAGGTTGGTTTCTTCGCATCTTTTAAGTACTCATTCCAAGTTGGTCAAGTAGGCGTCATAGGAGTCAACAAAAACTAAGAAGTCATCCATAAGTATTTCCACTGACTATTTCAAAAAATCTTAAAATATAGCTATCATACATCTCTGGAATGTCCATGGTGCATTGCACAATCTAAACGACATGCGTCTAAAGACAAATGTACCATAGGGGCAAGTGAAAGTTTTCTTTTGATCTTCCGATGCAATCATGATTTAATTGTATCCTGAATATCCATCAAGAAAATAGAAGAATTTGTTCCCCACCAGTCTGTCTAGCATTTGATTGATAAAGGGCAAAGAGAAGTGATCCTTCTTAGTGTTGAGGTTTAGCTTTCTGTGATCCATACAAATACACTATCCAGTTACAGTTCTTGTGAGGATCAATTCAATTTTTTTTTTTTTTGTTCGCAACCACAACCATTCCACCCTTCTTAGGCACAAATTACACAGGGCTCACCCGGCTGTTGTCGAAGATTGGATCGATGACCCCTGTATCGAGCCATTTAATTTTTTTTAACAACTTCTTTCATGGCCGAGTTAAGCCTGCGTTACCTCTTGATGGAACCTTCCTTCTCCTTTTCTAATCGGATGTTGTGCATGCAGTTTGAGGGGCTAATTCATCAGATAGGCAACATCCAATTGCTCGGATATACTTTTTAAGTACCTACATCAATAACTTTTCATTCTCCTGGCTTAACATAGAGGACATAATAATAGGCACAGTGTTATCATCCCCCAAGTAAGCGTATTTTAAATTTGCAGGGAGGGCTTTCAACTCTAAAGAAGGTGGCTCTTCCTGAGATGGCTTTGTTTTTGCAGTCTCGCAGTTGCTTAAATCTAAATGTTCAAAGGTTCGGTCAGGATTAGATATCAGGCTTACATTCTCTTCTTCATTTTCTTATTCGTCAACAAATGCTACCGGACCATCTAACTCTGCATCTTTTAAAATCTAACTATCATAGCTAATGTCTTCTACAAACTAGTACGATTCCAATTCGTTAGGATACTTTAATGCGTTCAAAACATTAAACTTGACATGTTGGTCATCAAGTCTGATTGTGTGCTCTTTTTCTTGTACATCAATCATTTCTCTCATAGTGGGTAGAAAAGGTCGCCCCAAGATGATCAACACTTCCCTGTCAGGCTCATAGTCCAAGATAATGAAGTCCATAGGGAATATGAATTTGTTGACCTCAACTAACACATCCTCCTTCGAAATGTTATTGAGCAATTAGCCAGTTGCAAAGTTACTGTGGCGGACCTCGCCTCACCAATCCTTAATTTCTTGAACATTGATAAATGCATTAAGTTGATACTAGCCCCTTAATGCACACTTTCCGTGTTACTGTAACTCTCTCTTAAACTCCTTTCTCTCTTCCTTGCAGCCAACTCACTCCTTGAGGCTCTGTATTGTGTTGTTCTCTCCTTCTAGGTTGCTGGAAACCCTTCAATTTATAGACGTGGCCTCTTAAATTTCTTTCCAAAATTGTAGATTTTTCAAATAAGGAAAGCTGGCGTCGCAGCGCTGTGAGATGCCGCTGCTACGTTGACCGACATTAAAAGGCGGCGCCGCCGCACTATAAGATGGCGCTACAGTGCTGTGCATCATTGATTTCTACCCTCAGTGCCAAGCCGCAGCGTCGCGCCAGCGCTGCTGCACTGCTTGAATGGTTGCTTTCGAGAAAACGCGTCATGGCAACGCTGAGCTGGTGACTACGCTGCCCTATTTTCAGGGATTTGGTGATTTTCTTCTCTTTTTCACTTGATTTTGGCTCGGTTTGGTTCTTTTGGCTTTCAATTCTTATTTTCTTTATATTGACCTAAAAACCATTGGCAAACAAGTGAAATCTAATAGAAACTCTTTTAATTTAAGAGAATAAAAAGCACTTTTCAATCGCTTTTCACCACCCCAAACTTAGAGATTTGCTAATCTCAAGCAAAGAGTAGAATCAAACATAGGTAGTTTAAATGACAAGTGTGTTAAAGACTCTTGTCTCAGAAAATGGCATTTAAGAGTTCAAGTAGAAACATGCAAGCATTTCTATGTTGATATAAACATTCAAGGGCAAATCTTGCTATCTCCCAAGTGTGTGTGTGCAAGTTTCCTTTAATTCAAAATGCTAAAACTCAAATTGGGACTTAAGAGAGCTTCTTTAGTTTTTCCCCTACTTTAGCTCATGCTCCAATTTTCAAGCATCCACACATTTCAAGCGAGCTATATGTCCACTAAGGTGCAATTCAATCACATTTTTCATGGGCCCTAAACTTGCATTCTTTTACATAGGGGTACTAGATTTCACACATTCACTATAGGACCTCGTACCTAGTCAATTCCCAAGCGTCCTTACTGATCACAGCAAAGGCAGCTCTTTTTACCCTCATCCATGCATACTCATTACAAGTTTAATCATTTTAAAGGATAGACATGTTAAAACTCATATATTTTGTGTACACTTTTTTCTCAAAGGCATGTATACTTTTTTCTTTTTCCTTAGTCTAAGATCACAAACCGTCCTGCATTTTTACTCTCTAACCAGTGGGGCCTTTCGGAGTGACAACAAAATACACCTAACTTAATCATTTTTCCAGTTAAAGATTCTAAATTAAAGTGGCTATGTGCTCAAGAATATGGAAAATTTTAAGAGGGACTTAAATGAATTTAACTTAAGATAATGCTATCCTATTTCCACAATAAGTCATATATCATGCAATTCGAATCTTATCATGGACAATCAACATCGTAAGCACACAATCGTAAAAACATCCCATTGTCTGTAAAAGCTCCAAACTTTTCAAATTTTTTTTCAAAGTTCCATTAACATGCATATGATCATTTAAACCTCAGAAACATGCATAACAGGATAAAAAAACACAAACACAAAAGTACGAATGACACCTCCTACCCGATACTTAGAATCATGCATTGTCCTCAATGCATAAGAGCATTAAACAAAGAAAGAACAAGCCTGGAGCAAGCGGGAAGCCACCAAAGAGGTTTGTTGGAAAGAGTACTTTTTGTGTTGAACCATGATCCTGAAAAATAAGAAAGCATATGAGTGACTCTATGATTTCTGAAAATAAAATAAAGAAGAAAGTAATAAAATTGGGTTACCTACCATTAAGCGCTTGGTTTGAGGTCTCTTAGCTAGACCGAACCAATTGATCATTCAATAAAAGCAAGGTTCTCAATGTGGTATTCTTCATTACCGATGTAGTGCTTCAATCATTAACCATTCACTTTGAAGGTTGTTCCATTATTGCCTTGTAACTCCATTGCTTCATGTGGGGAAACCTTCACAATGACAAAGCGTCCCAACCAACATGTCCTAAGCTTACCTAGAAACAAATGTAAACTTGAGTTGAAAAGTAAAACTCTTTGGCCAGGAAGAAAGGTCCTTGGAGTGATCTTTTTGTCATGCCATCTTACAATGCGCTCCTTGTAGAGTTTGGCATTCTCATAACCTTGAGCACGAAAACCTCTCCATTTCATTGAGTTCCAAGAGGCGCTTCTCACCGACTTTCTCAATGTCCTATTCAGCTTTTTGATGCCTCAATAAGCTCTATGCTTGAGCTCTTCTGGTAAGTGACAAGCTTTACCAAACACCAACTTGTACGGTGAAGTACCTATTGGGGTTTTGAAAGTTGTACGGTAGGCCCATAGTGCATCATCGAGCTTTAGAGCCCAATCCTTCCTATTGATCTTGACGGTCTTTTCCAAAACCTGCTTGATTTCCCTATTGGATAGCTTAGCAAGACCATTAGTTTGAGGGTGATAAGCTATGGAAATTTTGTGATTAACACAGTACTTTTACATCATGGATTCAAACAATTTATTGCAAAAGTGAGAACCCTCATCACCAATAATAGCTCTAGGTGTGCCAAAACGTGTAAATATGTCCTTATGCAAGAATTTTAAAATAGTGCGAGCATCATTGGACCTAGTACTTATGGCTTCTACCCACTTAGATACACAATCAATTGAACTAGAATATATAGGTAGCCATCAGAAGATATAGGAAAAGGCCCCATAAAGGCAATACACCAGACATTGAAGAGCTCCACCTCCAAGATAGGTTTCATGGGTAGCTCAGGTTGTCTAGAAATATTGCCAGTACGTTGGCACCTATCACATGATTTGACAAAGGTATAATAGCCCTTAAAAAGAGAGGGCCAATAAAAACCCGACTGAAGTACCTTAGATGCAGTTCTAGTGGGTCCAAAGTGACCTTCATAGGGGGAGGCATGACATTAGCACAAACCTTGAGGCACTTCCTTATCATACCATCAGCACAAACCTTGTAAAGAAGTGGGTCCTTCCAATGGTAAGACTTGACATTATGCAGAAATCTCTTATTCTGTTGAGTATTCATGTCAGGTCGCAAATGTCCCCCTGCAAGATAGTAAACTATGTCAACAAACAAAGGTAAACTATCTTTCACCTGATACAGTTTTTCATCAGGGAACATCTCAACAATGGGGGACAAGAGTTAGTATCCCCATTCTCAATCCTAGAAAGATGGTCTGCAACCACATTTTCACATCCTTTTCTATCTTTGATTTCAAGATCAAATTCCTACAACAACATAATCCATCTCATCAATCTAGGTTTGAAATCTTTCTTGTCAAACAAATACTTCAAACCAACATGGTCAGTATTGTCACACCCCCTCCCAGATTACCCTCTTTAACTTGGAAGAAGATGTGAGGACAATAAACTTCATCCCTGTTGTTCTATTTAACGTGCTTAATATTAAGAAATATTATCTATCAAGTCTTCCTATTCTTAACCCAAGTATAAGCAAAGAAATAGGTTTACTCGGTGAGTCCGAGGTCGAACAGAGGGACTATGCTGAGTCTAAAATTCGTTGGATTAATTGAGTTGGAGTGATAACCAAAAATATTTAATCAAGGATGTGATAACTTGTAGAAATACAAGTTATTATGTCACTATTTGAATTAATTACAGTAACTTTAGAGCTAAACGCATGATTTTGGTAGTTGAATTATGTAAAATGTATCACCATGCGCTGGCACTATTTACAAAAGAAAATACCTGAAAAATTATGAGTTTTTCTGTTCTTAACGCAGGATTAAGAAGAAAAGAAGCACAAATAACCCAAGCACTAGAGACAAAGCTGCTGCCAGGACAAATGGAAACCCATGCGCCGAGACTATGCGTTGAGACCATGCGTTGAGAAAAAGTAGATACGGACGCCTGGGCAAAAGCTATCATGTCATTATGCAAAAGGATGACACATTATCAGATCATGGCAGAACAAATGGGCAGACGATGTGAAAAGTCTGTGCAGCAGGGCATGGAATTTAATGTAAAGGTGTCAGGTCATCATAAGTTTCAACTTTCCGACGCCTATAAATAGCCCAAAGCTTCTCTAAAAAGAAAAGAAAAAGAAAAGGAGAGAGAAACGAGTTCAAGATGCGAAAGCCCTGCACAAATCCTCCTCCACCATAACCAGCCTCCATGTCAAGCTCTTCTGAGAGAAGGATTCTGAGAACTTTCAGAATCGTCTCCCAGTGAGTGAGAATCTTCACCCTATGAACTTTATGTATCAGATAGCAACCATCTCAAGCCTCCATGAAGCAAGATGTTGCCAATGGCGGCTTGACGTCTTCCATTTCTGTTTTATCTCCATTTCCCTCCTTTTTACTTATGTTTTGTTAATGACATTCGAGAGAATGGTTTATTTTCTTAATATGAGTTTGATTGATGATTATCTTCCATCTATTTCCATATTAAATATCTCAAACCATGTTGTTTGAATGCTAAATGAGTTAGATGTTAGAGTTAGTTTTTCTTAAGCAATATGAAGTATATTACATCCTGATTAATGCATATCATTAGCTTGCATAGCTTTGTCTGACAAACAAATGTAGTAAGCATGACTGTCTAGCTTGAGAGAGTAGATAGTTAATCTTTAGCATTTATCAAGACTAGATGAGGTGCAGAGATGTAGTTCATCTTTTGCCAATACAAACTTACCATGCGTCTTAGAGATAAGATTAATGTGGTGTCGAAACATCGAGAGATGGATTCTCAAACTCAATTTGTAGGTATGTACTTGTACTTAGATAGGCTTAAGTAATAACTAGCTCCTGCGTTAACTCTACTTTTATCGCATGGTTCCATTCATTCTCAACGCATGCTATCTGATACTAAACGACATTTGACTAACCATCATTGCGTCCACCTCATTGTTAGTTGTAGGAAATTTTATTCATTCTTTATGTATAGTTTTAGACACATACAACCAACTCATGCACATATTACATGTAAGTTCACCGCATAGTCATGCATCTATTCTCAACGCCTAGTTATTACAAATCCCTGCATTCGACCCTGGACTCACTAGGAAACCTATAAGAGCTTATACTTGGGCTTTTATAGGAAAACTTGCTTAATCATGATCATACTTGAGTAATTCTTGACTCATCTTTGTACGGAAATTATCATATCTATTTTTGTGCAACAAGCTAAGAAACTTAATATAAATCGAAAATAGAAATCCAACAATAATAAACAAGCTTTTTGGCGCAGTTGCACATGTTTGTACAGCGCCAAACAAGTTTTTCGGCGCCGTTGCATATCTTTATAAATCAAAAATATAAATCCAACAATAACAAACAAGTTATGGTGGAGGAGGATTTGTGTAGGGCTTTCGCCTCTTGAACTCGTTTCTCTCTCATTTTCTTTTTTTCTTTTTGGAGAAGCTTTGGGCTATTTATAGGCGTCGGAAAGTTGAAACTCATGACGACTTGACACCTTTACATTAAATTCCATGCCCTGCTGCACAGACTTTTCACATCGTCAGCCCATTTGTTCTGCCATGATCTGATAATGTGTCATCCTTTTACACAATGACATGATAGCTTTTGCCTAGGCATCCGTATCTACTTTTTCTCAACGCATGGTCTCAACGCATAGTCTCGGCGCATGGGTTTCCATTTGTTTTGGCAGCAGCTTCGTCTCTAGTGCTTGGGTTATTTGTGCTTCTTTTCTTCTTAATCTTGTGTTAAGAACAGAAAAGCTCATAAATTTTCAAGTATTTTCTTTTGTAAATAGTGCCAGCGCATGGTGATACATTTTACATAATTCAACTATCAAAATCATGCGTTTAGCTCTAAAGTTACTCTAATTAATTCAAATAGTGACTACAATAACTTGTATTTCTACAAGTTATCAGGATGCATCTAACTAAAGAAAGCGACTATGCGTTGAACTAAAGAAAACGATAACATGTACACTAGATTAAAAGGTGGTGGATGTAAGGTATGCGACACAAGTTCAGCTAAGTGGATTAAATGAATGGATAAAAAGAGGGTTCGGGTTGGTTAACATCTAACATCAGAAACACATAGTGATAGTCTATTCATATTTGTGACTTTTCTCCCGGTTGTCAGCCGTATAGGAGAGAGTTAAGTACCAAGGTTATTCCTTTGTCTAGGTAACACTTCTTAGCCTTGTCAATTGAGTTCCACAATCACTTACTCTCTCAAGTAGTCTGATTATTACTACTTATATCGGTTAGCTAGATGGACATAAGCATCAGGTTAGATTACAGTTGACAAGATGCAATAGTTACACCATGGTTCTTATTTAGATGCTAACGCAGCCCGTGACCCTTGAAAGATTAGTTACTCATGGATTCAAAGTAATAAGCGGAAAGTCTAGAGAAATTGATAGACATGGGAGAATTGTAGATTAATGAACGAAATACAATTTTAGACAATACAATGTCTTGATAATAAATCTAAAATCAAAGTTAGAAAAAGATAGAAAGCAGGAAGGCGTTTCAATATCTTGAGTCGCCGGAATGGAAGCATGAAGTTTTGCTGTGAAGTGGTCAGGTGGAGGGAAAACTCTTCTTTCTCGAGCTATTCGTCTCCTGTTGTCTTTTGGAGAGAACTCTGCTGTCACTTAAGAATTCTTCCGAGAATAAACAACAACTTTTTGCTTGTAGGTCTGCCCTTTTATACAGGCTGTGTTCGTAATCAGTGGCAAATTTGCATGATTGGAGGCGCAATTGATGTCGTGCGTCTATCTCGCCTAATTGTGTAATTTTCGGTTCAATTTAGATCCACCACTTTAGCCATATATCATGCATGTCAATCTTGCCGACAATCTCTCAAGATTCTGATATGATTTTCCGTTGCCTTGCGTTTCTGGTCGTTATGCATTCATGGAGAACTTGGGTTCATGCGTTCACTTACGTCGACGCATCCATATGTTACTAGCGCATCATTCTGCGTTGAAGGTTATCAATGCGTCCACAGGTTGCATGCATTCCTGCTTTAAAACATGCGTTTAAGGCTAAAAAAAGGTTCAAAACAATTATCTTCATCAATTTACAAAAGTAGAACGCGTAGGAAGATTTATCAATAGGATTTAACATCAACTACCGCATGATTCTCTATTTAAACTCTATTTTTCTAGGAAAAAGACATATAATAACTTGTATTTTTACAAGTTATCAACCCCTCTTGTGAAGCTCACTGCCCATATGTACCTGACTAACCAGCTGAAAACATAATTCAACATAACCGCCCATAGTGTATAACCCTAAATCATAAAACATTTAAAACCACCAAATTGATAATAATAGTAACATAATAATACATCTTTACTCCAACAAACACTTCAGAACAATTACAACCAAACTAAGACCATATACATAGTGTCTACTCTCACTTCCCAACCACTAACGAGCTATGTCTATATGCCACATATACACAGTTATTTACACGTACAATAACAATGATGGAAAGTGTTCTTTGATAGCTTGGAATTCTAGTAGGATGAGGATCGTGTAGGCTAAGCATCAAGAACTCTTTCGCTACCTGGAAGGAATAGAAAACATGGAAAACATGAGCTGAATGCCTAGTGAGTGACATAGCATTGGAAACACAACTTTAGGGATAAAACATACTTACATTAGAGGAAAACATAGTTGTATCATAAAAATCATGCTTAAGCAACATAGAAAACATAAGCAAAGCCATTTGATTAAATACAATTTATAAACTCATTAAACATCTTAGCATTCAAAAGTACCCTTAGTTAAGGCAGAGCAAGCTCAACACACTCAACACCGAAAACAAACCTTAGTTGGGGCGGAGTAATCTCGACACACTCAATGTTGAAAAGCCTTATTTGATGTGGAGTAATCTCAACACAACAACGTCGTACCTCACTACGTGCACATAGGAACTATCTAGGCTGCCCAAGTACCTTCTCCATGTCCTTCAGTATCGGGTCCCTATGATACTCAAATGTCTTCTCAACGTCCTTCAGCATTAAGTTCCTTCATGTCATAGGGTTGCCCATATGCCTTCTCAACGTCCTTTAGCATTGGGTCCCTTTGAAAAACATTTTAGAAAACAGGTGTGCTTGCACAAATAGTTCATCATAAATCGTTTCATGGAAAATCAAATCATTTTTCAATAGTATTTATCAATTTTACATGCTTCATAAAACTCAGGAAAAATAGATCGAATGTGCCTTTCATGTCATAAAATCAAGTATAATCAGTAATCATGCTCAACATTTAGCAAATCATCTTAAATTCACAGTTCATAAGAAATCATACCTAAACGTTATAAATAGAATCCTTCTAAGAAAACAAGTGTCACTGACAATCTGGGCCTGTCCCTCGAGGCTTATAGGCTTTCCCAACTTCAACTTGACCTGAAATATCATTTCCGAGCCATTAGATCATCTCCTTCAAGTCCTCACAAACATTATTTAACTAAATTCCATCCATATTGTCCATATCAAGCTTATTTTCCACATTTTTCATCATTTTCACCCCTTTAGGATCATTTTGCAAAATCCTCAAAATTTCAAAAAGTATCCAAAAATCAGCTTAAAATTCATATTTACCCATTTTAAGGCCAGAAATTCAAGAAAATATCAATTAGAGTCCAAAAATGTCCAAAATTATCCAAAATGGTCGTGGGCACCCTTGGTAGGTGAGGGGTGCTTGCAGGGGGTGCTGGACGTAGGTAGGGGTGCTGGCATGGGGCGCTGCGTATGCAGGTGTGAGTAGTGATTGTGCCACTTTATGTGTTAACTGCAAGTGTATGGGTCAAGTTATAATATAAGACGGTAAAGTCCGAATATCGTTCCACTGAGGATCCAATTGTGAAGGTTTATGTTACTTAGTTATTTTAGAATCGAATCAATTTTATTTGAGGATTGGAATTGAAGTTGTGAATTATGGAAAATATAAACTAAATAAGGAAAGTAAATAAAGTAAGAAACACAAGAGTCAAAGAGAGTTCTAGGGTAATGAATCCTTGTCTATTTCATCATGCAATATTATAGAATTCATAGATTTTATTGTAATTTATATGCCTAAGTCTAGAAACTTAATTCCAAGTTATTTTCTCTAAAAAACAACCATTTCTCAAGCAACTCGATTGATTATTAATCTCTTAAAACCAACACAAATTACATGGCATTAAGAATAGTCTTTAACAACTTTTATTGTCAACCTAACTACTCTCATGATAGATTAACAACAATTCATTGTTATAGATCAAGTTAAACATACAATCTCTTAATCATACATTTAACCTAACATGTGAAGGTGATCAATCCTCAAGAGTTAAACACAATAACAATGAAAAGCATAATCATTCCAACAAAACCATGAAAGTCTACAATATCATCATGAATTCATAAACAATTCATTAAAACATAAAACTAAAGAGTTTATCCATTCATAGCTTGAAGCAAAATGTTCAAACAATATAAACAAAGAAATAGTGTAAAGAAAGGGAAACTCTACTGAAAAGAGGCTCTTGATTGAGGTAGCACCGTCACAATCTTCTTGGCTCTCACGTCGAAACTTGAACGGCACTACGACCCTCTTGAACTCTTTTCCTCTTCCATGTAGCTAACTCACTCTTTAAGGCTCTTGTATGAACTCTCACTCAATCCTCTCCTTTTTGTGTCTCTTTTGGTTTGTAGATTGATGATTAGGGCTATTAGAAACCCCCCAATTATAGAGTTGGCTGCCTAAAAACTTTCCAAAAATACATAATAATTCATTTAAGGAAACTGGCGTCGCTTCGTTGGTCCATAGTGCCGCAGCGTTGCCAAATATGAAAAGATAGTGCCACGTTGCTATTGGATAGCGCCGCGGCGCTGCTATTGTGTTGCGGCAGACCTACTCTCGAGAAATAGCACCGAGGCGCTGCCTTGTTTTTGGCAAACTTGTGCTTTTCATCTTTTTTTTTTCACCGTATTCTAGCTCAGTTTTGATGTTTTGGTCTTCTTTTCTAATTTTCCTCATTTTAATTTGAGAGAATAGAAAGCACTTTTCAAGTAGCACTCTGGGCAGCCTCCAACTGACTTCAGCCAGCAGTCTCCAGTTTTCAACCCGATTTTACAGAGCACCAAAATACCTTTTCCTTTCAAATAAAATTGGGGCTCAAAGGTAACATCTTAACTGACTTACCAAGAAAATTGAGCTTCAAAAACCTTTTTGAGCGTCCTTGAAATACTCCTCAAAGTCAACTTGTCTGGTTTGCTCGGTTTCTACAACAACCTTCGATATTTTCAAGTTTTCTCATGCTTCCCGACCTCAAATTGTTCCAGCAGCCCTAGGTTGGATTAATAATTCACGGAGTTCTCTTTAGTTCAAAAATGACAAAAATGGCACGAGTGAATGGGGAGAGTCGCTGTTGTAATTGAACTGCTTGCTTATGATCTAAGCTACTACCAGTCCAGCCAATCACCTGTGGCCACAAGACTCCTTGCTCCAACGTGGCTTCTCCTCTTTTCTTCCATCCTAGCAACCCAAATTAAATATTATTTTCCTTTATATAATTAATTTAATTTAATTTAATATTTATTTCTTAATTTAACATTTTTCCTAAATAAATTCCAATTTCTTGACCTAGTTTGACTTGAGATTCTTCTTCAACACTTAGAAAAAATTTCTTAATTCTAGCCATACTTCTTTATTCAACTATACCATTAACTCCATCCCTTTTATTCCTTATTAAAAGTAAATGAGAAGTTCATAGTTACTTTAACATGCACAAGAATTCTTACTCATTCAAGCCAACCCTAGCCAACCTTAAACCATGATTTCTTTTAACTTGTGCTAAAGCAAAGGAAAATAGAGGTTAGGGCTTACAAGTATGCACTATAATTTTAGAGTCAAGCAAGTATGATTTAAATTTATCAAGGGCAAACATAACAACTAGCAGCTCTTTTTCAGTAGTAGTATATTTCTGTTGAGTACTATCAAGAGTCCTACTAGCATAGTAAATTGCCCTAAACATGTTATCTTTACGTTGGCCTAAAACTGCTCCTAAAGCATAGTCACTGTAAGCACCTAATTTGTAAGCACGTTCAAAAACTTTAAGCGAATTAGTATTAATAATCTGATATTGTAAATTAAAAAAAAAAAAAAAAGAAAGAAGGAAGAGGAAACCAAAAGGGAAAGAAGA
>QLSR01000100.1:3871103-3935450 GCA_031780015.1 Citrullus colocynthis | reverse complement strand
GGGTGGGGGGGGGGGGGGGGGGGGGGGGGGGGGGGGGGGGGGGTATTACAACAAATGTCCCATAAGGACAAGTAAATGTGGTCTCTTCTTGATCCTTAGGAACAATGACAATTTGATTGTACCCAGAATCCATCTAGAGAACAATAGTAAGAATAACCTACAAAAGGAAGAGGAAAATGATCTTTTCTAGTGGCCATATAAAACTTCCTATAGTCAATACATACACGCCATCCTGTCAATGTTCTAGTCGCAATCATCTCATCTTTTTCATTTTTTCACAACTAACATACCACCTTTCTTGGGTTGAACATGGCTTACCCATGAACTGTCAGAGATAGCATAAATGATACCTACATTCAAAAACTTCAGCACTTCTTTCTTGACTACCTCTTTCATGGCAGGATTAAGTCTCCTTTGGTGTTCCACCGAAGGACCAAAGGAATCTTCCATCAAACTTTTGTGCATACAGACTAATAGACTAATACCTTGAAGGTCCTTAATAGACTAAACAATAGCAGACTTATGTTCCGTGAATACTCTCAACAACTTTTCTTCTTCCATAGAATTTAAATCAGAAGATATAATAACAGGAAAGGAAGACAAATCATCTAAGAATGCATATTTCAAATGAGGAGGTAGTACTTTTAATTCTAAAGCAGGTTTCTCAACATTAACATTCTTTATCACATGCAAAGGAGCTAGAGGCATTGGTTTATACATTTTGGTGCATACTGGCATGTTATCTAACCACTTAACATACAAAGCAATTTCATCAAATATAGTATCCACATTCTCAAAATTCAAGTCTATTATGCTTTGTTCTAAATGATCAGTAGCTAGCACAACCTGAACATGCTCAAAAATAATTTGATCAATTATATCTATTGCATGGTAAATACTACCCTCATCATGATGACTCAAGGACTTATAAATATTAAAAACAACATTCTCATCATTCACCCTTAGAGTCAACTTCCCTTGCTGGACATCAATGATGGCTTTCCCAATTGCTAGGAATGGGCGCCCAAGGATAATAGGATTCTCAGAGTCCTTCTCCATGTCCAAGACTACAAAATCTACAGGGAAGATAAATTTGTCAACTTTAACTAACACATCCTCAACAATACCTCTAAGATAGGCCAAGGATCTATCAACTAACTGCATAGTGATGGTGGTAGGTTGTACTTCTCCAATGTCAAGCTTTCTGTAGACAGATAAAGGTATTAAATTAATAGAAGCACCCAGATCACAAAGAGCTCTAGTAACATTTAAAGATCCAATAGTGCAAGGTATAGTAAAACTCCCTGGACCTTTAAGCTTTTGTGGTAGTTTCTTTTGCAGCACAGCATTGCATTCTTCTGTCATGCTAATCATCTCATATTGTCAAAATTTCTTCCTTTTAGACAAGACATCTTGTATGAATTTAGCATAGTTGGACATTTGCTCTAAAGCCTCAACAAATGGGATATTAATGTGAAGCTTTTTTAATAATTCTAAGAATTTGGAAAATTAAAGGTCTATTTCTTTCTTTCTAAAGCCTTGAGGATGAGGCAAAATGTCAGATACAAAAAATAGAGGATTAGATGACTTACTTGAAAATCCCGACTTCTTTAGCTATTCTTCCTTTTCTCTAACCTCCTTGGTTTCATCTTCTATAAAAGGCTCATGGATGGTCTCATTTACATCTTGCTCCTCATCCTCGTCATCATCAAAGGAGTGGACAACTTTTTCCCACTCCTCAAAGTCAAGGCTTTGCACTCCTCCTTTAGATTCTTTTCGGGCAACTAGGAAACCTGCCATCTTGCATTGATTGAAGAGAAGTGGATATTTGACCAATTTGTACCTCAATATTATGAATAGCCTGGCCATGACTTTGCACTATGTTTTCTAATGAACTCTACCAATAAATCTTCTAGGTTGGACTTCTTCTTAGTGTGGGATGGACCTACATTAGAAAGGCTGGGAGGACCTTGCAAAACGTTCCTATTGTTAGCATAAGAAAAGTTTTTATGGTTCCTCAAATTAAGATGGTAATGAGTTGGAAATTGTTGTTGTTGGTGGCCTTTATAGTGTCCTCTATCAACATAATTGGCCGTCTCATTGTCTCCTTGTTCCAACTCCTTTCGTGTAGACATCTCCAAAGCCACGATGGCAAGGGATGTTGTAGATGGTGGACTTCCTTGAGCTTGACCGCCCTACAGTCAAGTTAGAAAGAGCATTAGTAAGGGAAGCCATTTGTGCTTTAAAAGAATTTACCTCATCTACCTCATACAATTTGGCGGGTTTTGGAATAGTTGTAGAAGATCTTTCACATGGCCAATTGTAAGATGTAGTGGCCAAGTCTTCTAGTATAGTATAGGCCTCTTGTGCATTCTTAGAGAAAATTGAGCTTTCGACGGTAACATCTAGAATAGATTTTGTTGAACTTGACAACCCTTTGTAGAATAGTTGAATTTGCAACCAGTCTGGGTAACCATGTTGAGGACACCGTCTCAAGAGATCCTTATACCTTTCCCAAGCCTCATACAATTGCTCATCCTCAAGTTGGCGGAATGTACCAATCTCCGTTCTTAGCCTTTGGGACTTAGCTGGTGGAAAATATTTGTTCAAGAAAGTTTGAGCCAAGATCTCCCATGTAGTGATACTATCCAGAGGTATAGTTTCGAACCAATCTTTGGCTCGGTCCTGTAAAGGGAAAGAGAAGAGTCTTAGTTTAATAGCATCATTAGAAACACCATTCATCTTTTCCATTCCGCATATCTCTAAGAAAAACTATTGCTGCTTATAAGGATCTCCATTTGTTCTTCCTCTAAAGGAAAACTCTCTAGCCATTTGATTCAACCCCGATTTTAACTCAAAGTTGTTGACATTGATGGGCACATTCATAATGCCAGGTTGATTTGCCGATAGAGTCAGTTGAAAGTAATCTCAGATTCCTTTGGGTATCTCCTCCACTATCTCCTCGGTGGGATTGTGTTGAAACCTTAGATTTCTTCTAAATGTCCTATCAATCCTGAGATCAAAAGGGAGAAGGTTAGTATTGTCACGAGCCATAAACTGACAAAATTAGCAATCAAAATAATATACACCCAAAGTAATATCTATCATATCTTATGAATATTAAGCTATAGAAATCGTTCTTTAGATCCTTGGCAACGACTCCAAAAACTTGATGTGCACTTTCCGTGTTACCGCAAGTGTACGGGTCAAGTTATAATATAAGACGGTTAAGGTCTAATTATCGTTGCATTGAGGATCCAATGGTGAAGGTTTAAACTACTTAGCTGTTCTAGAATTGAATCAATTTGTGATTTAAGGAAAGTTAATACGAAAAGCAAGTAAATATGGAATACAAGAGTCAAAGAGAGTTCTAGGGTATTGAATCCTTGTTTAATTCATTACACAACATTCTAGGGTTCATGGATTTTATTGCAATTCATATGCTTAAGTCTAGAAACATATATCCGAGTTATTTTCTATAAAAAAACAACTTTTTTTCATGTAACCTAATTGATTACTAACATCTTGGAACGACTATAACTTACATAGCATTAGGAGTAGTCTTTAGCAACTTTCATTGTTAATCTAACTATTCGCATGATATATTAACAACAATTCATTGTTATAAATTCAATTAGACATACAATTACTTCAATTATACATCTAATCTAACATTCAATCACGACCAATTAACAAGAGTTAAGCACAGTAACAATGAAAATCTTATTCATTACAACAAAACCATGAAAAGGCGACAATATCAACATAACTTCATAAACAATTCTTCAATACCCTAAAACTAAGGAGTCTAACCACTCATAGCTTTAGACAATATGTTTAAAATTAATTTCATCTTAGAAAGAGGGTAAAGAAAGGAAAACTCTACTGCAAGAAACGCTTGATTAAGGAAGAACCGCCAAGATATCCTTGATCTTCACTCGGGAACTTGAACGGCACCAAACTCTCTCTCAAACTCTCTTCTCTCTTTCTTGCAGCCAACTCACTCTTTGAGGCTCTGTATTGTGTTGTTCTCTCCTCCTAGGGTTGCTGGAAATCCTTCAATTTATAGACTTAGCCGCCTAAATTTCTTTCCAAAATTGTAGATTTTTCAAACAAGGAAAGTTGGCGCTGCGACGCTATGAGATGGCACTGTTGCGCTGACCGACATCAAAAGGTAGTGCCGCCGCATTGTGAAATGGCGTCGTGGTACTGTGCATCATTGATTCTTACCCTCAGTGCCGAGCCAAAATGCCGTGCAAGCGCTGCTGTGCTGCTTGAATGGTTGCTCTCGGGAAAACGCGTCGTGGCGACCGAGCTAGCGACGCAGCGCTACCCTGTTTTAGGGGATTTTGTGATTTTCTTCACTTTTTCATTTGATTTTGGCTCGGTTTGGTTCTTTTGGCTTTCAATTCTTATTTTTTTTATATTGACCTAAAAACCATTGGAAAACAAGTGAAATCTAATAGAAACTCCCTTAATTTAAGAGAATAAAAAGCATTTTTCAAGTGCTTTTCACCCCTAGGTCGAAGAAAGCTTGGCCAACATCCATTCCCCCTATTGAGAACGATAGGGTAAAGTTTCCAGGATCCTTCATTTTAGCAGGGATGTTGTTTTTTTAATAATGCATTGTACTCTTGCATTAAGGTGACTATTTCATATTCTCCTAGCTGCCTTTTCTTAGACAGGATATCCTTAGAAGCTTTACGTAAACGGGCATCTACTTAAGCGCGTCTACCAATGGAATGTTGATATGCTTGAGCACGTCTAAGAATCGCTTAAACTACCTTTCATCATTTTTTTTCTTAGTCTATAGGGAAATGGAGGCCATATGATCTGATCCGCCTCCTTAATTGGGCTTTTTTCCTTGGACGCAGGATGAGCCTACGTCAAACATTCTTTGTCACTGGTTGCTTTGTCTGTACAAGTCAGATTTCTCGGATTCAAAGAGTCAGTATTTTGATTGTCTAGTAAAACTGATGTTGTAATTGTTGAAGTTACAATTAGTTGAAGAGTTGTTGGTTGGAAGATTGTAATGTGCAGTTCTATTGGGCTCCCAGAGTTAGACGTTTTAGTGGTCAGTATTTCCCCACTTCATAGCTTATCGCTTGACACTATTCCTTTCCATTGTTCCTCAGGGACTTAATGGTGCTTAGCAATGCTCCTTGCGGTCTATTCTTAAGTTCATCCACAATTTGACCCATTTGGATTTCTAGATTTCTGATTGACATAGCCTGGCTCTAAAGCATAGCATCATTCTTTGTGATGTATTCCTTCAGTAAGGATTCAAGGGACGAGGAGGATGATGAGCTGGGGGCTTGCTGGAAGCGATGCTGGGAGTGCTGCTGTTAGCCCTGAATGTTCTAATGGAAACCAGGAGGGTTACCTCTATGTTGTTGTTGCGGCGCGTGCTATTGTTGATTTCTTCCCCATGAAAAGTTGGGGTGATTCTTCCAACCAGGGTGGTATGTTTTGCTGTATGGACTATTCTGCACATAGCACGCTGACTATGGGTTGTGTGGGCACATGTCATAGTAGCCATCTAAGCCGCCAAACTTGTAGCAAAGTCAACCTCAATCATTCCAGATTGAGTTATGCATCTATCCACAAAATGTGTACCATAACCATCATCAACCCACTCATTGGTATTTCTCGAGATCCTGTCCAAGATAGCTTCGCTTCTGTGTAGGTCTTGTCCATTAATCCTCCTGTAGCAAAGGCATTAGCCACTGATTGAGCCCTCCATTAAATAATTCCATCTAGACGCAGTAAGGGATTCCATTATATGGACAATTTCTCACAAGCCTCTTGAATCTGGCCCATGCGTCACTCGGAGTCTCTGTTTCTTTCTGTTCAAAGGTCACTATGTCTCGTCTCCATCTTGCATTTATCATGGGAGGAAATACTTTTGCATAAATTTCTCAACCATCTACTCCCATGTGGTAATCTCACTAGGCTCAAATGAATAAGCCCATTATCGCGCTTCGTCTCTAAGGTAAAAAGGAAAGAGAGATAGCCAAATTCCATCATGCATTACTCCTGGGATTAAGAACGTGTTGTAGATTTCTAAGAAGCTTTTGAGATGTGCGTGCAAGTCCTCTCCCACAGCACCACCAAACTGTCCTTCAGCTTGTAGCAGATGCAACATGACTAGTTTCATCTTAAACCGACCATTCCCTTTGAAGACAGGACGCATGATTCCTAGCGAGAAATCATATAGATTTGGCGAAACGTACTCCCTTATTGGTCTATTTCGATCATATGCTAATAGAATAGGATTCTGTTGGGCATCTACGCTCGGTGTTGTTCTAAGAATTTGGGTTATTCCCTTGATTTGGATTTTGTTGGTCAGCCATTTTTTTTGTCTAAATGTTTGTGTCTTCGACGATGACTTTGTCTGGTCCTTCGGAAGGTCTTCTCAATCTTAGGGTCAATAACGAACCCTAGATTAGTTCTGTCACTTATATACTGTTTGCAGTTTTTGGATGAAGCGAAAACTAGCAATATTCCGTCGATTAAGGTTTACCTACAACTAAACACAGTAAAAGAATTAAATCAATACTGAAGTCCCCAACAACGGTGCCAAAACTTGTTTTTTTTTCTAAAGATGTGATGCATGTGTCGTGATATTCAAACAAGTTTTCCTACTTCTAGCCCAAGTATAAACTGAAAACAAGTTTCTCGATGAGTCTAAAATCAAACACAAGACTTATTTATTGATTTAAGATTGTTAAACTGTGGTGATCTCCTTATGACAGCAAGTTAAAGAAGTAAATTGCAAAAAGTAAAGAAAGTATGCTACTAAGTGATGGATGTGATGGAGAGTTTTATGCACAATAATTCGTCCACGGAAGAGATAATATGAATGGGAAAAACAGGGTTAGGGGGTCGGTCGTTATCACCTATCTTCAGAACGCCTCTTAAAGTTATTTCATGTTCTTAAACTTATGAGTTGCACCTCTCGGTTAACAAACTACATACTTTACATTTCTATGAGGCATGGATGAAGTTTTATTGAACTTAAGGTTATTTCTATTTTTAGAAACACTTCTTACTTTGCTTAATGAAATCCACAATCATTTACTCTCTCAAGCAGTTGATTATAACTACTTATTTTGATTGGCTAGATGGAAAGAAGCAATGAGTTCACACACGTTAAGCAAAAAAGAAATAATCTTAAACTTTGTTCTTTAGAAAAATGATAATTTTGCCCTAACCCTTGAGAGATTTAGTTACTCATGCTTGTAAATAGAAAAATTGAAAGAGTTGAAGAAATGGAGTTCATGGAAGATAAATGAAATTAGTGAAGATGATATCGTTGTTATAAAAATACTCAATATCTTGATGTACCAAGTAAACAAAAGTGCAAAAACAAAGATAGAAAGTAGGAATCTAATCAGCGGTGGGACAATCTCTTGTTTTTGTCAACTATGATCACGTGCTTCACTGCATGCGGTGGAATGGTTGGTCGGTGAGAAGATCACTCTCTCAAATTCTCTATCTTCGGTTGTCTTCTTAGAAAGGGTCTGCTTTAGACGGCCAATGTCCGGAAAATTTCAACAACCCTTTTTGTCTTCGATTTGGCCATTTTATACAGTCTGTGTTGCACCTTTGTGGTGCTGACATTGCCCTATTTTGCATTATCTCTGGCTAATCGATGGCTGCTTATAGCGCCATAGATATGGCAGAAAATCTTTTAAGATAAGATTTGCAACTGTTAAAGATCCCAAAGCTTGCGTCTGTAGATCGTAGGCTCTACATTCGTCAGTTTGATGGACGCATATGTTTGAGTTAGGCGTTTCCTACAAAAGATCATGCGTTTGAGATACAATTTACCTTAAGAAAATTGACCTTAAGCAAATAAAATATGCAAAACGCAAAGATTTTTATCAATGAATATAGGTCAAGATTGCCTCATCATACATTAAATCCTCTCCATTATTCGAAGAAACGACTAGAATAACTTGTATTTCTACAAGTTATTAGCACCTTTTGCAATGGTGGTTGTTCCCTCTTTTGCGTTTAACTTCTTTTGCCTCATGCTTCTTCTACCACATTATTCGTTCAATGCATGGTTTCGTCTTAAGCTTGTTTTCCTACATAATCAATGGATTAGTGATATATTTTTCATAAGTATTGAGTTTGAAACTAATGAATACATAGAAGGAAGTTTTGCTCTATTTTCTTGTAATTCTAATGGTTTACTCATCTATTACCTTTAAATATTCTAATCTTAAGAGACAATAATTAGTATAAATACAAGATATCAGATTTACATGCACAACAAAAATACTTTTAATAGTGTCTTTTGTGTATTGTATGTATTTTCCTTTTTTATTTGAATATTTTGAATAATTGGTTTTAAAATTATTTAGATAGTGTGGTTGTATTTGACACATGTTTGTATGAATTTAATATATTTCTATATAAATTAATTATGAATTTACTTATTTTAATTATTTGGATTATGTGTTATTATTTATTTATTTTAATTTCTTTATTAGAAATTTCTTTATTTTTGTTTTTCTTAGTTTAAAATGATATATATTATGAATATTATAACAAATTAGATGTCCATTATATAATTGAGCTTAGTGGCTAAAGGCCATGTGTCTACTAATGACACATCCTTAGTGGCCATGAGATGCCACTACCTACTTGCCAAATTGCCTATAAATAGAGGCTTTTGGTGGATATTGTAACACACACATTGGAGAGAAAAGAAGAGAAAAGATTGGTGAAATTTGAGAAATTTCATTTTCCATAAAATCTCACTTTCTTTATTTTAGTTTATTTTAAGTTTACTTTATTTAATTTGGTTATTTTAATTACTTTGATATTACTTTATTATTTATTATTTTAATATTATGTTTTTCGATTTTTGTGCTCCTGTTTTTCAGTCATTTTGCTCCTCAATTTTATAACACGTTATCAGTACGAACTCTTGCCCATTGAAGGTAGGTTCTCAAGGTATGTCATTTTCTCTTTATTATAATTAGTAAATTAAATGTTGTTTTGCATATTTAGTATATATTAAATTGCTAATATAAATATAATTCTTTGTGGTAGTGTTATCATGACAAATCTTACAAAAATAGAATTTTGCAGCCCTTGACATCAATGGAAATAATTATTTGTTATGGGTGCTTAATGCTGAAATACATCTAGATGCCATGAACCTGGGAGAAACAACTAAAGAGAGAAATGCAACATCCATTTAGGATAAAGCAAAAGCTATGATTTTCCTTCGCCATCATCTCCATTAGGGATTGAAGATGAAATATTTAACAATAAAGGATCCCAATATCTTGTGGAAGAATTTAAAACAGAGATATGATCATCAGAAAACAGTCATTCTTCATAAAGCTCGTCATGAATGGATGCATTTGAGGCTCCAAGATTTCAAATCAGTAAGTGACTACAACTTTGCATTATTTAAAATCAGTTCAAAATTATTGTTATGTGGAGATAAAATTATTGATGCGGATATGTTGGAGAAGACATTTTCTACATTTCATGCCTCGAATATGCTCCTGCAGCAGCAATATCGAGAGAAAGGTTTTAAACAATATTCTGAACTCATTTTATGTCTTCTCGTGGCTAAACAAAATAATGAGCCATTGATGAAGAATCATGAATGCTGTAAATTTTAATAATCGTGATCGAGGTTGTGTTCATGGTTGTGGTCATGGTCCTAACAGTGGCAGAGGAAGAAATAATTATTATTTTTGTGGTGTCATTCTAATCATCTAAATTTCAAAAGGACCACCTGAAATGATGATCATAAAGGAAAAGCTCCACAAGACAAAAATTCAAAAGATGATGAGTATAAATGCTTCTGATACGGGATGACTGGGCACTATCTCGTGTTTATTGTACATCAAAACACCTAGTTGGTCTCTATCAAGCTTTCCTGAAGGAAAAATGGGAAAATGTGGAAGCAAATTTTGCATACCAGGATAATGATATATTTGACCCATCCAATATGATAAATTTGAATGTGGCAGACTTCTTTGAATCTCCTGAAGAGAAAGTCAGCACAAATGATGGCATAGCAAGTATTTCTTTTGATTTTGAGAATATTTAGAATTGTTTTATCTATCTATTTTTCATGTTTTTTTAAGTTAAACCTTGTATTTCAAGTTTTGTTTCCTTATTGTAATTATCTTGTTTAAATGAAGAATCATGGACAATTTTCACATATTGAGTGACTCAAAAATGAGGAATGAAGATCAATGTTTGGTAGACTGTGTAACTACACATACAATACTTATAATAGAAAATATTTTTCCAAATTGACAATGCTGGAAGCAAAAGTCAATACAATATCAGGTTCTGTAAACCTGATTGAAGGATTTGGAAAAGCAAATATTATTTTGCTTAGAGGAACAAAATTTAGAATTAACAATGCATTGTTCTCTAGTCAATCAAAGAAAAATGTATTAAGATTTAAAGATATACGTTGTAATGGTTATCTATTGTGAATCTTTATTAAACTTGTTGTGCGTTTAACGTGCTTAATAATATGCGTTACTAATCTATCAAGTTTTCCTATTTTTCACCCAAGTATAAGCAAAGAATGAGGTCTTCTCGGTGAGTCTGAGGTCGAACACAGGGACTATGCAAATTCTATAATTAGTTGGATTATTTGAGTCATGCGTTTAAAGAAGGTGGTGAGAAGTGATGCGTCTAAGAAACTAGAAAGCAGTAAGACTAAGCTAAAGTGGTTGGATGGAGAGGTATGCGACACAACAAAGTCGGCTAATTGAATTATATGAATGGTAAACGCAGGGCTGGGGTTGGTCATTATCTAAATTCAGAAACGCATAGTGAGATCTATTTCATACTCGTGACCCTTAAGAGAGTTAGTTACTCATGGATGATAAACAACAAATGGAAAGTGATAAGAAATGAATAGTCATGGAAGATGTATAGATTGATGGATGGAATAAATGTTCTAGAAAATACAATGTCTTGCTAATAAACTAAAACATAAGAAAGAAAAAGATAGAAAGCATGGAATGGCTTCTCAATGTCTTGAGCTCATCGGGATGGTAGTGTGAGTTCTGCTGTGAACTGGTCAAGTGGAGGGAAGACTCTTCTCTTTTGAGCTATTTGTCTCCGGTTGTCATCTGGAGAGAAATCTACTATCACTTAGGGATTCTTCCAAAAGGTTCAACAAACTTTTAGCGTTCAGGTCTGCCCTTTTATAGATGTTGCATGGCAATTGCTAACAAATCTGCATGATTGGAGGCTGCCTTGCGTTTCTGCTTGATATGCGTCCATAGATAATCTGGGTTCCTGCGTTCAAGTATGCCAATGCATCAATGGGTTGCTTGCATTCCTGCATTGAAGGGTTGCCAACGCATCCACAGGTTGCTTGCGTTCCTGCGTTGAGACATGCATTTTAGGCGCAAAAAGCTTCAAAACAATTATCTTCATCAATTTACAAGAGTAGAACGCATAGAAAGATTTATCAATAGAATTTAACCCCTACTACCTCATGATTCTCTACTTAAACTCTATTTTTCTAAGAGAAAGACAATACTAACTTGTATTTCTACAAGTTATCATTGTCATATTGAGATTGATAGGAAAAATGAGATATTCTATCTTTATATCATATCTTCTGTCTCACATGAAAAACGTATATTGGAAAAGTTGCCTGCTTTATCTTCTGGATTATATTATACTCATATATGAGTCATTGAAACATATGCAACAATGAACCTGAATTTCATGAATCCAGATATATTTACAATTTGGCATGACTGGTTGGGTCATCCAGGATCTATAATGATGAGAAGAATCATTGAAAATTCAAATGAACACCCATTGAAGAACCAGAAGATTCTTCAATCTAGTGAATTATTATGTGATACTTGCTCTCAAGGCACATTAATAATAAGACCATCACCAGCTAAAGTGGGAACTGAATCACCTGCATTTTTGGAACGAATTCATGGTGATATATATGGACCTATTAACCCACCAAGTGGACCATTTAAATACTTTAGGATGTTAATAGACGCATCTAGTAGATGGTCACACGTGTGCTTATTATCAAGTCGAACCTTGCATTTGCAAAATTACTTGCTCAAATAATTATGTTAAGAGCACAATTTCCCGATTATACAATTAAGACCATTTGTCTTGATAATGCTGGTGAATTTACATCCAAACTTTTGATAATTATTGTATGTCAATTGGGATAAATGTTGAACATCTTGTAGCTCATGTTCATACACAAAATGGTTTAGCATAATCATTTATAAAATGCTTGCAATTAATTGCTAGACCATTACTTATAAGAGCTAAGCTTTCTACATCTGTATGGCGACATGCTATTTTGCACGTTGCATCACTTGCACGCATTAGGCTAGTAGCTTATCATAAATACTCACCATACAATTAGCTTATAGCTAGGAGTTGAATATTTCCTATTTAAGAATTTTGGATGTGCAGTATATGTTCCAATTGCTCCACCACAACGTACTAAGATAGGTCCTCAAAGGAGGTTAGGAATATACGTTGGATATGATTCCCCATCAATTATTAAATATCTTGAACCCCTGACAAGTGATGTATTTACTGCACGATTTGCTGATTATTATTTTAATGAGACAAATTTTCCAACATTAGGGGGACAAATTAAGAAGTTGTAAAAGGAAATTGCATGGAATGCATCATTATTGTCTCATTTAGATCCCCATACAAATCAATGTGAACCTGAAGTTCAGAAAATAATTCATTTGCAAAATATAGCAAATAAATTACCAGATACATTTATAGAATCAAATAAAGTAACTAAATCACATATACCCGTTGCAAATGTTCCATAAAAAATTAATATCCCAACACAGCAAGTTGTCACTAATGAATCTAGAACACGCCAGAAGCGTGGTAGACCAGTGGGTTCCAAAGATAAAAATCCTCAAAAAAGAAAAATAAACGATAGTAAAAAGACTTGGTTGAGGATGTAAATATCCACGAAGAAACCCTGGACATGACTGATAATCCAATTGGTGAAGAATGTGAAATACCTAAAGATAATAATGAGATTTCAATAAATTATGTCATGACAAGGAAAAAATAGAATCAAACTAATATAGTTATTAATAACATTTTCGCACATAATGTTGCACTTGATATTATATCCAAAAATTAGGATCCTAAACTAAAATTCATGGAAGAATGTTGACATAGAAAAGATTGGCTTCGGTGGAAAGAAGCAATCGAGGCAGAATTAAACTCGCTTTCAAAACGTTAAGTTTTTGGACCAGTAATCCGAACACCAGAAGATGTCAAATCTGTGGGTTACAAATGGGTATTTGTGAGAAAAAGAAATGAAAATAATGAGATCACAAGATACAAAGCAAGACTAGTTGCACAAGGTTTTTCACAAAGACCTGGTATTAATTATAAGGAGACATATTCTCCAGTGGTGGATGCAATTACATTAAGATATTTAGTTTGTTTGACTGTGTATGAAAATTTGGACTTGCATCTTATGGATGTTGTCACAACATATTTATATGAATCTCTTGATAATGACATTTATATGAGAATCCCAGAAGGATTTAAGATACCTGAAATACATAAAGCAAGTTCTTGAAAACTATATTCAATAAAATTACAAAGATCACTATATGGATTAAAACAATTAGGACGAATGCGGTATAATCGTCTGAGTGGATATTTGTTGAAAGAAGGATATCAAAATAATCCAATATGTCAATGTGTTTTTTACAAAGAAATCACAGTCAGGATTTAGTATTATATCTGAATATGTTGATGACCTAAATATAATTAGAATTCCTGAATAGCTTTCAAAGGCAATACAATATCTTAAGAAAGAATTTGAGATGAAAGATCTCGGAAAAACAAAATTTTGCCTTGGATTGCAAATTAAGCATTTAGCAGATGGGATATTTGTTCATCAGTCAACCTATACAGGAAAAAATTTTAAAAGATTCTATATGGACAAGGCACATCCATTAAACATTCCAATGGATGTTCGTTCACTAGATGTGAAAAAAGATATATTTCAACCTCGAGATAATAATGAAGAGCTTCTTGGTCCTGAAGTACCATATCTTAGTGCAATTGGTGCCCTTGTGTATCTTGCTAATAATACAAGACCAGATATTGCATTTTCAGTAAATTTATTAGCTAGATATAGTTCTTCTTTAACAAAACGACGTTGGAATGGAATTAAGCATATACTCCATTATCTCCAAGGAACGATCGATATGGGTTTGTTTTATTCAAATAAATCAAATTTTGACTTAATTGGTTATGTAGATTCTGGATATTTATCTGATCTACATAAAGCTAGATCTCAAACAGGTTATCTATTCACATGTGGAGGAACTGCTATATCCTGGCGATCAGTGAAACAGACCATAACAGCAACTTCCTCAAATCATGCTGAAATTCTTGCAATCCATGAAACTAGTAGAGAATGTGTATGGCTAAAATCAATAACTTAACACATTCATGAAACATGTGGCTTGTCTTCTAGTAAAAAATCCTCAAACAATATTATACGAAGACAACATAGCATGTATAACCCAAATCAAATGAGGATATATTAAAGGAGATAGAACAAAACATATTTCACAAAAACTTTTCTACACTCATGATCTTGAAGAAAATGGCGACACACTATTCAACAAATATGTTCGAAGGATAACCTTACAGACTTATTAACAAAATCATTACCAATCGCAACCTTTGAAAAATTGGTGCAGAACATTGGAATGCGACGACTCAGAGATCTCAAATGATTTCCTATGAGGGGGAGCAAATGTATTATATTCTTTTAGAAATATTAGATTATATAAAATATATACTATTTTTCCTTCACTAGGATTTTTTTTCCATTGGGTTTTTTCCTAGTAAGGTTTTAATGAGACATATTATATATATAATGGGCATCTAAGGGGGAGTTTTATGAATATCATAACAAATTAGATGTCCATTATATAATTGAGCTTAGGGGCTAAAGGCCATGTGTTTACTAATTACACATTCTTAGTCGCCATGAAATGCCATTACCTACTTGCCAAATTGCTGAGGCTTTTGGTGGATATTGTAACACACATTGGAGAGAAAAGAAGAGAAAAGATTGTTGAAATTTGAGAATTTTCATTTTCCATAAAATCCCACTTTATTTTAGTTTATTTTAAGTTTACTTTATTTAATTTGGTTATTTTAATTCATTTGATATTATTTTATTATTTATTATTTTAATATTATAATTTTTCGATTTTCGTGCTCTCGTTTTTCTGTCACTTTGCTCCTCAATTTTACAACAATATAAATGTAAAGCATAATAATTTTTTTATGTAATAAGGGAGGGAGGGAGAAGTAACAAACTAAACTACTGGATTTATAAAGTCAAAACTTCTCTACCTAAGTTATTTGTCCATAGATATTTTGAATCACTACTACTTTGTTATTGCCGCCATAGAAATACATCATGATAGTGCTACATATGACCGTGGGAAAGAAAACATCTTGAGGAAGATAAACTCCTACATTTAGAATCGCTTATCCCTAATGCTTATTAATGCATCATCAGGCAGGGAGTCATTGGTATTCGTTGAAGAAAAAAAAAAATTTCCTGCATTTTGTCCAATTGCAATTGTGGCATAAATTATAGTTTTGCAAAATTCTTGGACCTAAGTTTCTCAATAGTATGACTGGGGCGATGATAAGTTGAGAAATTCTTCATGAGAATAATAAAATAATTATGTGTGTTGTTAATTGTCTCATCAAAACTCATGAACTCATCAATTTTTTAGGAAATAGTTCAATAATTATCTCATTGATCTAGTCATCATACTCAAATGTTATTGATAGAACTGGTCTGTTGGTCATGTGTTCAGCTAAAGTTGCATGTGTTTTAAGATCAAGATAAACAATATTCAATAACTTCAATGCTGCATCTTTCTCATTTACACTTGTAATAGTAATATTATTAGGGAGGCAAATTGTTAATTCTCATTACAGGACTTATTTAGCTCTAGAAACTTAAGTTATTGAATTATTTTAGTATATTTCTGGTTTAAATCATAAAAGACCAATAGTATGAAAATAAAAATATTTCGTGTGAGCTCATTGAATATCCTTCATACTTGATATTTAGAGTATTTCTTCATAGTTTTCGTGTTTTATGAAGGATAAGACGAAAATTCAAGAATTGCAGTTTCTAATACAATTGCATTGCAAGGAAGTTGGACAAAATTTTCAGCTAATAAAAGAATATCATAATGACATTATTTTTGGAAGGGATTCTCCAAAGAACTATGGTCCGATTTTGAGAGATTTTATCCCTAAAAAGATCCTAGCATGGAGGCTATAAAAAGGTATAAAGTTAAGGACTTTAAGTGTAAACCCTATTTTCATTTGTAATTACTAAACGTAAGTACATAGTACTGATGTGGCCTAAATTGTTTTCCCTCTCGTAGATTGAAGGAAGAAGTGAAGAAGCCAGAAATAATTTTGTTAAGTGAATTCTAAATCATTACATGGTAAATGGAGTTTATGAGTTACTGGGTTTCAGAGGTTTTCTGGTTGCTATGTTCTTAGTTCCAGAAGCTCGGGAGAAGCTAAGAAGGTTTGGAAACCAAGGCGAAGAAACCCAAAGTTTGGAAACTATTTTCTCTGTGAGTGGTTGATTTCTTTCGTGAGAGAATTTAACTAAGATTCTTATGAATAATTGTTAGTAGCACGCTTATGAATATATACTTGATAGCATGTGTTATTATTGCGTGCTATGGTGAGATATCGACTAGTTTGTGGCATATCGAGCTTTGTTGGATATACAGATGTTTCCCAATGCTAAAGGACCTTAAGAAGGCATTGATGACTACGGTCGTGACTAGGACCGGAATTCGACACCGCATAGGATGGTCAAAGGGTTGAAAAGATCTAGTGTCTGAGCCTGTGTCAGGAATAGAACCTTGCGAGATGGTCAAGGGTGTCAGAACCTAGTTCCTAATTCTGCAAGAAGTATCTCAAGAGGATGATCAGAGGGTCGATGGACCTAGCTTCTGATCCTCAGAGATAAGGCCATGTGCACATAGGGATAAAGATTACAATATTTGCTAAGCCAAGTGAGCTAGCGGAGGAAACCAGTTAGATCACTAAGTCCTGTGAGCTAGCAGGTTAACCAAAGAATTTGCTGACCTGAGAATGCTAGCAGGAATTGAGTAACCCTAAAGTGGAAAATTTGATTATAAGCTTGATATAGATATGCTAACTCATGAATTCTAATATAGTTATTATGTTTAAAGGGTTATCAGTGTTGGGTTTTATGTCCTAAAACTCATAGTTTATAAATACCAAATATACTTTTATCATTCAATAAAGTTGTTATTGAAAGTTATAATCAATAAGCATTTATTGATTCTATAAAATGTTCTTACTAAATCTAAATCCAATTATCAAAGGATCCTAGACTGTTACATAAGACTCAAACTTCATGTAGAGACATAAAGCTGGATCAAGTTTAAGTTAATAGTCTAAATGGTTTATAGTATATGAATAAGGTTGGGTGCCTTATTCTGGGGATACTATGGATGCGGATGCGGCCCACTTTGTATCTAGTACAAACAAAGTGATCCTAATTCGTTCATGTGAAGGCATGCTAGTGGGGGCGTCCTGTGCAAAGAGTTTGCATAAGACCGGACCATGAAAGTCACTTTTATTTTATAACACCGTTTATTGTCTAAAACTGACTATCTCGACTTTGATGGCCTAGGCAACTCGATCTTAATCCTGAGTTAGCTATGAACTTCTATTTACTCAGGATTATCCTTAGATCTGCATTGGTGAGAGCAGCTCAACAGCTATGGCTCAATATGCCTTCCATTTCAGGGGTAAGAACAGGTTGATAGCTAGGGACATAAGGTACAAGAAGGAATTCACTCATACCCTCTTTTGGGTTAGTATAGAGGTTGTTCTCTTAAGTGCTGAATCCATGTCTTGAATAATAGGCGCGACCCTCTCAAATAGGGTTTGAGAGGACTTTTGATTTGAAAGTTGGACTACAAATCATTGTTCATTAGAGGATCAGTGGAACTTAAGGAAGAAGAGGTAATCATAGGGGTAAAACGATAATTTTGACACAACTGTTATTATGAACAACCTGTGAAGGCTCGACTTACCAATCATGGTTATATCAAATGGACATAATATATCTACAGTGAGGAGAGTGCAGCTATGGGCTTTAGTGGAGTGACCCAGTAGTTAACGAATGTTGGTTAACTAGGTTAAAGAGTTTAACCGGTTAATCTCTGATCGTTGGAGCTCGTGATCTGTAGGTCCATAAGGTTCTCTGGCTAGCTCAAATAAGAATAAACTTGGAATAAATAGAAGGAATAATTCGAATCGTCAAATTAAGTTAATCATATGAGATATGATTAAGTAATTGATATGTGATATCAAATGATTGATTTGGTCAAAAATATTTAAATGGAATTTAAATATTGAAATTGTGAATGCAGATTCATAATCGGAGACATGGATTTATTCAAACAGTCAGTTTTCGGAAGAAGTCAAATAGTTGACTTTGACCCGAGCAAGTCAAAGAGTTGTTTTAGTCAAACCTTCTAGAAAGGTTGACCATGAGATTAAACTAATGTTTCTTACTAAATTAGTGAAAAAAATCCACTAACTTAAGAGTGGAACATTTAATTAATCTCAAAATTCTACACTTTGACACATAATCCTTGGCATGCATTAGTGGAATGTGTGTTGTCAACTTTTGGTGAACTTAGACATGCAAAAGTTGCATGCAATTTGCCTTTTTTAAAGAAGGTTTTTGTTCATTTTTCTTGTTGAAAAATCTTGGAAATTTTGTAGTTTTTTGAGAAACTAAATTTTCCTCACAAATTTCTCTTTTTTCTTCTTTAAAGAGTCCCACCACTCTATTCCAAGCCTTTGAGAATAGCTAGAAAGATCTCTTGGTGGTTCAAGTGGGAGCAATTTCAAGAAAGGAAGAAAAGTTACAAAGGTATATAATTTCTTTCCTTCTTCTTTAATTCATTTTGTATGATAATGCATATTTAATCATAGATCAATATGCATCTAAATTGTTATTTTGATCCTCTTTCGTTTCCGCTACGCATGTATGTATAAGATCCTTCAATCTAAACCCTAGTTTTATTGATCACTCACTAGGCTTTGTAAAGCTCATACTTTTCTTATGTTTCTCTTTACAAGTAGCAGCCAAGTTTATGATGTTGTGCAAAGTCAAGGTCTTCCAAGATATAATGTGCACTTAGCTGTAGGCGGCAATTAAAATAAGGAACTAAGAGCATGTCTTCTATAACCAAACTTGTTAAACGGTTGTAATAATAAATTATGCATATTTCTTATGAGTTAGTTTTCTTTTTGCCTATCTAAGTTGCACATGTTAGATTGGGAAAGGATAAAGGTCTGATGATAGATATCGCAAGAGGGTCGATGTCTACGTCATCACACGCCATCTCGGATTACAGACGGGTGGCTCAGGGCGGGTGATAGCACCTAAAATGTGCTAACTTCCTCACCCTAACTCGGGATCGTTGTGCTATTTAATGTGTCTATTTTTTTATTTTGTAGGTGTCAAGCACTTAACAGGCAGAACGGGGTGCTAGTAACAAAACCGAGCCAAAACATACCAAAACGGAGTTCCATGGAGTCAACTGGGAATTAGAACTCCAAAATGACCAAAATGCTCCTGAAGGCACAGCGTCGTGGTGCTTTTTCCCGAGAGCTTCTGCTGGCGAAACACAGTAGGTGCCACGGCGTTGTGAAAGTTTCGTGCGTGCTAATTAGTGTCAGCTCCGCGGTGCTGCGGCGGTTTCTTTAAAAAGAAACCTTCAATTCTAGGTTAAAAAATGACCCAACCAGCCAACTTTTGGCTCCATTCTCTCCTCTTTTCTTCTTTTCATACCTAGGAACTTGAACCCAATAATCAGTGTGCGAATTATTGGCTAAGGTAATATTTTTCTAGCTTGGGTATTAGGGATTTTCCTTGTAATTGATGTTCTTTTGATGTTTTGAAGTTGATTCAAGTGTATGCATGATTTAATCCCTAGTTTTTTCAAGAATTATGATCAATTTGTAATGCTGATGTTTATTCTGATTATTACTTTGATTGTTTTACAATTCGTAACCATTTGTTGTATGTCAATCACAGGAAGCAATAGGCTAGGTTAGCTTGCAAATCTAGATGGTGATGCACATTGTTATAATCAGCCTATGATTAAATTGTTAGAACATTCAATCTATGTCTATCCAGTTGAATGTTCCGCCTAAGTTTCCTTTGAACTTAATGCGGTTAGGTTTAGTCAAATTTTGCATGCTTTTCATCAATTTGCCTTAAATCTAACTTGTTGACTTTGACAATTTAATTCTGGCCTTTCCAATTGAATTGATTAGGTGCTAGCTTCAATGGATTTAGTAATGACAAACTAATGATAAGAACATCGAACAAAGGAAATCCAGCGTAACCCAAGCTAGAGTCTTCTTCAATTGAATTTTAGCTCTTTTTACTTCGCAGAATTTACTTTCATGCAATTTAAGTTTCTTGCAATCAACTGTTTTTCAAACCCCCCCTTTGATTACTTGAATTGAAAATTTTCAATTATGAAATTTGAGGGCTCCCTATGTTCGACCAGACTTATCGCTACTACTATGGGTAAGTTAGGAAATTTTATTTGGCATGGAATTTGGCAACAAATTCAGTCCGCTAGCGGGGTGTGACAAAAAGCCTGACATAAGCCACCATGAAATTTAAGTAAGACGTGGTGACCTTTCAGAGGACACTAGGAAGCCGTAGTAGGATAATACACTATTTCAGAAAGAGATAAGGATAGGGATGCAGTAGTACTTGGTTGATTAGATCACCCAATTGGCCACCTTTGCGAGCAAATTGGAAGCTCGTAATGGTAAGCTCCCTGCCCAGCCTAAGCAGTAGTAAGGAATGTCAGTGCAGTTTAAATTCCCTAACTTTATAATTGAAAAAGAATTTAATGAGTTGTTTGGCTTTTCTGACAATGAGGAATGTAAAACCCAATCACCTAGGAGCCCTAAACAAGTATGTACTGATTCCTTGAAGCAATCTGATTTCCATGCATGCTTGCATTCATGTTGTCCCTTTCCAAGCAGATTTCTCAATCTTGAGAGAAATTAGGAGAAGAAAGATGTCAATATTGAAACCCTTGGAATGGTGTCTACAAACTCCCCTGAGAAGAGCGGTGTGCAGTGGGTCAAGAAGGACAAAGAGCTTAAGATTGAAAAAGTTGTAGTGGTCCTGCGAGGTGACCTCCTAGAAAAGTGCGATGACCCAGGTATGTTTTCATAACCTTGTAAAATTGGTAACACGAAGCTTGATAATACCATGATAGATCTAGGAGCTTCTATAAATATCATGCTTACACGTTTGTTTTATGAGCTTAAATTGTCAAATCTACATAGACTTGGCATAGTAGTTTAGTTGGCTAATCATTCACTTACTAAGCCATTGGGAGTTGTTAGAGATCTATTGCTTGATGTTGATGGTCTGCTTTTCCCTACTAATGTTTATGTTTTCAATGTGAATGAATCCTCATTTCCCTAAAATTTTATTTTACTAGGTATACCCTTCTTGAAAACCGCTAGAGCTAATATCGATGTAGGCGAAGGATCCCTTATGTGGAATCTAAGGGGAAAATAAAATGTTACCACTAGTCCTTTCTCGTGCAGCAAAATCCTTCCTTTACAAGATAGCGGTCAAATAAATACTTTAAAGATAGATGGCAAAGAAGTGTCGATCAATTCTGGGCCAAGATGATCGAGCAGAAAACGGTCGAACAACCAACCTTAAAAATTTGCACTTCTTGGAGGTTGCCAGGCGTAAAAGATTTGTTGTTTTCCTTTTTAGCTTGACTGGAAAAATTTTGTGTGCAGAGTAATCCTTTTTAGGCTGAAGCTCGATGTAAGCTCAATCCCTTTCAGCATGCCCAAATTCAAGGGATTTTGCTCTGTTCCCCTATAATTTGTTCCCTACTTTTGATTTTGATCTTGATACACTCGGAACAGTGTATGCTCTGAAAGTTGGGGATAGTTTGGATATTTAGCTTGCTTAAGTTGATGCATGTCTGGTAGAGCTTGGAATTGTGTAATTTGATTGTTGTTTGCTTGGTTCTTTGTGCCCGTTGTTATGATAGTTGATGATACACTTGTTTAGAATCTAGTTTGTTTGAGGTGATGTATGAAGAAAATAAGCATGATTTTTAGCCCACTTAAAAAAAAAAAAAAAAAATCTTATTTCTCATGCAAGCTTGAGTTCTTTGTCTATCTTTCATGGGTCATCTTTCATGCTTAGCATTGTGTTCTGATGCCTATATGTTTGTTGTCACCTCGAAAGACCTTAGTGATGGATGTTAGGTTGCCCGAAATTCAATTTAGTGATGCATGAAAAGAATCTTAACCAAATAAACTCCCATGCTAAGAGAGAGAGAGAAAGTAAATTGAAAACCTTTTGAAAGAAAAGCCTTTAGTCTAGTGCAAGTGTACATTGTCAAAAAGCAGTAAAATGTTGAAAGAATTCCAAATAGTCTACTAAGGAAAGGGTTTTTATCAACACAAATTCTTATAAACAATAAAATTTTCCTCAAAATTGAAACTTAGTAACCAAGTGACCAAAATATAGTTTTGATGGGTTTTGAAACAAAAATTAAAGTATGAAAATACCTGAAATTCAATTATGAAAAAGGGGATTTAAATACGACCATGCCTAGTTTTAAGGAGTTATAGCCTAATATGCAAATAGAATTTGAATTGAATCAGCCAATGCTTAAGGTAAATTGGTTTACACACCTATTTGACCTTCTATGAAGTATCTTTAGGACCCTAAGTTATTAAAACTATATTTCTATGGTTAATGTAACTTAGGTGATTTAAAGCACAACCATTTTAATTTGATAGGATTCACCCTATGTCTATGGTTGAAAACAATATCATATTTCTAAGCTTCTCTCCTATCTTGCTTTTATTGGTTCCAAACAATCTAATCCTTTCCCTATTAAACAAAATTTTGAGTATATTAATTTAGGTGAGCAATCTAAATTAATAATAAAACTATAAATCCATAAAAGCAAACGTAGCATTGAAAGATTAAGGTCTACTCTGTCTTTTACATATTAGGCTACTACTCCTATATTTTTGCAACCATATATTTAAATTCCCACAATTAAATTAGTTCATAACTAAAATAATAAAATTCAAAATTAAATCAGAGAAGATGGACATAATCTTAAATCAAAAAAAAAAAAAAAATTACAAGGAAAGTAATAACAATAAAATCTAAATGAAAACCTAAATGGAAAAGAAACAATTTTAATGATAGCCGAACTTAAAGAAGAAAAGGGCAATGCATAATTAGGAAATATTAGGAAGACAAGGGCACAAATTACAGTAAATTAAGGTGCTGGAAATTAGTGAAAAATTAAGCAAAAATGTGGAGAAAATTAATTAATTTGAGAACTAGAAGACATTCTCATATACCCACCTCAATTAGTCTTGGATTTCAACTTTTTCAATTGAAAATCTAGCCTTAACATTCAAACTTTCATATGAAATGTATTGAGAAAAGGAAATACAAAAAGACAAATGTGAAAATAGAAACGGAAAAAGCTTGAACTAGCAACATTAATCTAAAAACAAAACAAAGGAATAACAAGATGGAACCAAAAACTATTTTATTATGATAATTGTTGTAAAATAGCAATCTTTTTTTTTTTTTTTTTAATGCTACAACAATTTGGCTTCAACGAATTTTCTGCAGAAATATACCAAAATTAAAAAGTTTGTTACCAAAACCCCATTCTTTTTTCACAACTAACCTAAAAAATGACATCAATAAATTATTTGCTATTTTAAACTTTATTTTTCTATAAATGTGTGCATTTTTATATCAAAATCCTTGGGTTTAGTAGCAAAAGAATCCTAAAAATGGGAATTATCAGGGGTCCGAATAACGAGACGCAGTCAAGTAATTCATGATTTATCTTGCATCGAAGTGTTCCTAAGAAATGACTAAAGCTTAGGCATCTTAGAAAGAAATGAGTAAGCTTAGGCACCTTATAATTTCTTTTGATCAGTTTCTTTTTGAGAATTAAATGGCACTCGAAAAGGAATTCCATCACCCTTCCTTAAGACCATTGATAGACGAATGTCGCCCAATTCGTGCCAAGTAAATTTTCCTAACTTACTCACAGTACTAGTGGCAAGCCGAGTCGAACACAGGGAGCCCTCGAATTTCACAATTGAAAGTTTTCAATTCAAGTAACCAAAGGGGGGTTTGAGAAATGGTTGATTGCAAGAAACTTAAATTGCATGAAAGTAAATTGCGCGAAGTAAAAAGAGCTAAAATTCAATTGAAGAAAACTCTAGCTTGGGTTACGCAGGATTTCCTTTGTTCGATGTTCTTATCATTGGTTTGTCATTACTAAATCCATTGAAGCTAGCACCTAACCAATTCAATTAGAAAGACCAGAATTTAATTGTGTTAGTCGACAAGTTAGATTTAAGGCAAATCGATGAAAAGCATGCAAAATTTGACTAAACCTAACCGCATTAAGTTCAAAGAAAAATTAGGCGGAACATTCAACTGGATCAACCTAAATTGAATGTTCTATTGATTTAATCGTAGGTTGATTAGAACAATGCGCATCACCATCTAGATTTGCAAGCTAACCTAACCTATTGCTTCCTATGATTGACATACAACAAATTGTCATGAATTGTAATACAATCAAAGCAATAATCAAAATAAACACCAGCGTTACAAATTGATTGTAATTCTTGAAAAATTTGGGATTAAATCATGCATACACTTGAATTAAATTCAAAACCTCAAAAGAACATCAATTACAAGGAAAATCCCTAATATCCAAGCTAGAAAAACGTTACCTTAGCCAATAATCAGCTTACGGATTTTGGGTTCAAGTTCCTAGGTATGCAAAGAAGAAAAGAGGAGAGAATGGAGCCAAAAGTCGGTTTTTCAGGTCTATTTTCTAACCTAGAAACCGAAGGTTTCTTTTATAAAAATTGTCGCAGCGCCACAGCACTGACGCTAATTTGTCCAAATGAAACTTTCGGAGTGCCATGGCACTTCAAAGCAGCACTGTGGCGCCTACCGCACTTTGCCAGTGGAACTCCTCGGGAAAAAGCGCCGTGGCGCCATAGCTTCAAGAGCATTTTGTCATTTTGGAGTTCTATTTCCCAGTTGATGTCATGAAACTCTGTTTTGGTCCCTTTTAGCTCGATTTTGTTGCTGACAACCCGTTCTACCTGTTAAGGGCTCGAAACCTACAAAATAACACAATAGAAATATTAAATAGCATTACAATCCCGAGTTAAGTTGAGGAAGATAGCACCTTTTAGGTGCTATCAAACACCCCTAACTTAATACTTGATCGTCCTCGAGCAAGGTAGGATAATGCACACAATCAAACAAAATTATGCTCACTCAATCATGCAAGGTTCGTTACTCAAGTCTCAATAGTCCACTAAAATTCAAATTGCATTCACAATGAGATCGGTTTATAACCAATCAATGAAGCACAGATTAAAACTAATTCCAGACCAGTTCATGCAAGGGTGAGTTGAAAGCCCTTCTAATTAAGTTCCTAGCACCCTGGAATGGCATTAAATCACTTTCAATTTGTTTCCCCCCAATGGTGGCTCATGCACAAATCATTAAGTGTCCAAAAAAAATCAAAGTGGCAATATTTCAACTGAGGTGCCTGAATTCAAACTCTAGGGCCCTAAACTTGCATTTATTTTACCTAGGGGCATTAGCTTTCACATTTACCACAAGGAACTGTACTAACTCTTTTCTCACGAGTGTCCTAACTAATCACAGCAAAGGCAGCTCTTTCTACCCCTAGTCATGCATATCATTACAAGTTTTCTTTTTCTTTTTCTTTCTTTTTTCATGCTTCTTTTTTTTTCTTTTTCTTTCGTGATATTTCTTTAAAGCACAATATTCTTTTTTAGCAGGCACATAAATATTTTTTTCTTCCTCAATATTACATTACAACCCATCATAGAAGACACTATCCAATCAGTGGGGCCTATCAAGGTAACAACAAAAATACAAGCTAAGTAATACGATTCTAAGTATGCACGACCTAATATAGGCAGACAAAGAACTTAAGCGTGCATGAAAAATCAGAAATTTTTTTAAAAAGGACTAAAAATCATGATCAATCACTTCAAAGCATCACATCATGCAAGAGAATCAAAAAGAGTGCATCATCAACCAATCATCATAACGAACCAAGCACAAAAGAGCAAGCAAGCATGAAAGCACACAATATTTAGTCCCAGCTCAGATGCTCAAGGACTCCAACCAGAACACAGACATCCCCCACCCCTAACTTAAAATCTAACATTGTCCCCAATGTGAGAAAAGAAAAGAAAAGAAAAACAAGGGACAAATGAAAAGCGAAATAGAAAACTTCTCTGAAATTTGGCACGAAGGATGGCGATGACGTCTGGCTCTTAAAAGTAATCTCCTTTTCAACTCCTTTCAAGCAAGAAAAAACCTAAAAGATCAAGAAAGGTAGGAAGCATTAAGCTCAATAAAAGTAAAGCCAAGAAAAGGAAATAACAGAAATATAAATCCTGGCTGCCTCCAGGTAGCGCAATTTTTTAAGGTCGTTATGCTCGACCATATTCGGCTTCATCATTTGTATCCACTTGGGAAAGCTAAGTCCCCATCCAACACCCCCAACTTAGGGTGTTGACCACAATCCTGAAAAATCATAGAATGGGATTAGTGGTGGAGGAATCATCAAAAATAAAGAATTTTCAATTTTTTCTCTGTGCCTTAAAGAAAGGGACCTTTCATCCACATCGATCACTGCCTTCATGGTTTTTAGAAAGGGTCTCCCTAAGAGCACAGACAAAAGAGAAGCAAAAGAAGTAGAATTAACATCCAAATTGATCACGTAAAAATCAGCAAGAAAAATGAGGCCATTGACTATAACTAGCATATTTTTAACTATACCAATTGGCCTAACAAGAGAATGATCAATTAATTGCACTATAATATCGGTTGGGTGCAGGATATGAGATTGAAAATCAGCATATTAATAGCAGACATAATATTAATAGCAGACCTTAAGTCTAACATGGCATGCTCAAATTTTCTAGTGTCTATCTGACAAGGAAGAGGAAACATATCTGGGTCCTTCTGCTTGACCGGCAAGTTACCAAAAGAACTATCTCTTTGCCGACCAAATCTACTTATTTATTTTCTTCCTTCTTTTCCTCTCGACGGATTTCAATCCACACCTTCTTTCCCTCAACAGCAGGCTTTTGAACTTTAGGAGACAGAGCATACCTCACCTCTTCTTTGTGTGATCCTCCTTGAGCAACAGTCAACCTGCTGGGGAAGGGAGACGAGGAACATTAGTGGAAATATGTAAATTAAAAGGTGGATCAAATCTTACCCCACGTTTCCTTGGAGAGCTCGCTATCTCCACTGGTTCCCCTAAGGGCTCCTCAGGCATGGGGTCCATCGTTCAGCTCACAGAGATGGCACTCACATTCCGCATGTTCGGTGTGGGCTGGGAAGGAAGCTTCCCGAGTTGGATGTCCAGCCTGCTCACAACATCAGCCAACTGGGAGATCTGGTTGGCCATGCTTTGAATATGGGAGGTGTGGTCTGGATAAACTGTTCTTGTGTGCGCTGGATCTGGGCGGTGGAATCGGCCAGCTACTTTACCACATCCTCCAAAGGCATCCCAGAATTTCCATGGCCCTGGTTCGTCTGTTCGCCCCAGTGGTTGTAGTTGTACATTCGCCTACCTTGCTGATTGCTAGCATAACAGATCTCAGCTGGCTCTTGGGGTTGCTGTTTCGCAGCAAAGACCTGTTTCACCAAAGAAGAAAGTTCAGAAAGTTCAGCTCTTATTTCACTTACCTCTTGTGAGGACATGGTACTGCCGGGAGCTCGCATCTTGAACTGTTACGCGTTCTCCGCCATGGTGGAAATGAATGCCCTAGCCTCCGTGGGGGTCTTGTTGACTAAGGCGCCACCATTGGCTGCATCAATGGTACTTCGATCACTAGAGACAAGCCTTTCATGGAAGTACTGGATCAACAACGCATCTGAAATCTGGTGGTTTAGGAAGCTAGCACACAGGCATTTGAACTACTCCCAGTATTCGAATAGTGATTCGCCCACAGTTTGAGAGATCCCATAAATCTCCTTCCTTATGCGTGCAGCACGTCATGCAAGGAAGAACTTCTCCAAGAACTGCCTTTGCAGTTCCTTCCAAGTGGTCACAGAACCAGGAGGAAGAAAGTAAAGCCAATCCTTGGCGTCATCCTTCAAGGAGAAGGCTCTGAGGTTGATTTGCTCCTCAGTCACACCATGGGGCCTCATCCCCTTGCATATGATGATGAACTCCTTAAGATGCTTATGGGGGTCCTCACCTACACGTCCAAAAAACGAAGAGAGTAAGTGAATTAAGCTCAATTTAAGTTCAAAATTACTTGTCTTGGCCGGATAGGTAATGCAAGAGGCTGTTGATCAACATTTGGGGCCGAGAGGTCCCGTAATGTGTGCTCTGTAGGTTGCGCCATTGATAGTTCTTCTCTTCTAAAAGCTCCTCGAATGTGCCTCCTACACAAGTGTGTTCCTCTAAAGCTCTTCATTCTTTAGCTTCCCTCATGCGTCGTCGTTCCTCTCTATCTATGTCTGCAAAATACAACAAATTGTTTCGATCCTGGGATGATTGGGTCATACAAAAGGAGAAAAACTAAAGAGCGATAAAGAATTTTAAACCCCACAAAAGCGAAATTTCTTGGCTCCCCGGCAACGACACCAATTTGACGGACGACATTTGTTGCCCAATTCCGTGCCAAATAAATTTTCCTAACTTACCCATAGTAGTAGTGGCAAGCCGGGTCTAACACAAGGAGCCCTCGTTCAATTCAAGTAATCAAAAGGGGGGGGGGGGTTTGAGAAATGGTTGATTGCAAGAAACTTAAATTGCATGAAGTAAATTGCGTGAAGTAAAAAGAGCTAAAATTCAATTGAAGAAGACTCTAGCTTGGGTTATGCGGGATTTTCTTTGTTCGATGTTCTTATCATTGGTTCGTCATTACTAAATCCATTGAAGCTAGCACCTAATCAATTGGAAAGGCCAGAATTGAATTGTCCTAGTCAATAAGTTAGATTTAAGGCAAATCGATGAAAAACATGCAAAATTTGACTAAATCTAACCGCATTAAGTTCAAAGAAAAATTAGGCGAAAAATTCAACTAGATAGTCCTAGATTGAATGTTTTATCGATTTAATCGTAGGTTGATTAGAACAATGCACATCACCATCTAGATTTGCAAGCTAACCTAACCTATTGCTTCCTATGATTGATATACAACAAACTGTCACGAATTGTAATACAATCAAAGCAATAATCAAAATAAACAACAGCGTTACAAATTGACCATAATTCTTGAAAAACTCGGGATTAAATCATGCATACACATGAATCCACTTCAAAACCTCAAAAGAACATCAATTACAAGGAAGATCCCTAATACCCCAAGCTAGAAAAATGTTACCTTAGCCAATAATCGGCACATCGATTATTGGGTTCAAGTTCCTAAGTTTGCAAAGAAGAAAAGATGAAAGAATGGAGCCAAAAGTCGGCTGGTTAGGTTTATTTTCTAACCTAAAAACCGAAGGTTTCTTTTATAAAAATTGTCACAGCGTCACGGTGCTGACGCTAATTCGTCCAAATGAAACTTTCAGAGCGTCGCGGCGCCTGCTGCGCTTCACCAGCGGAACTTCTCGAGAAAAAGCGTCGTGGCTTCAAGGAAATTTTTGTCATTTGGGAGTTCTATTTCCTGGTTGATACCGTGGAACTCTATTTTTGTCCGTTTTAGCTCGATTTTGTTGTTAACACTGCGTTCTACTTGTTAAGTACTCGAAACCTATAAAAGAACATAATAGACACATTAAATAGCACTATGATCTCGAGTTAAGCGATGGAAGATAGCACATTTTAGGTGCTATCAACCACGATAGCCTAAATTGATGTTGGCAAAGGGTTGATATCAATTCAGTGTTGTGGTAAATCCAAGAAATTCTCCATGTTTAATGATGATGCTTTCACTAATCCTTTTTTGTGCTGTGATATTTTACCCTTGCAGGATAGTGGGCAAACAAGCACTACTACAAAAATTGGGTTACTTGATATGGCTACAATGTCAAGTAATAATATACCTAACGTTTTTAAAAACATCAAGTAATTGAGTATCTAGTAAAGCATGATTACTTGATACTAAAATGATGTCAAGCTATATGTTTCTTGATACAATATCCATGTCAGAGAAATAATGTACTCGACACAAGATACCTATCATGTTTATTTATGCTTGACACTGGTAGAGTATCATGTGTTGTTACTCTTGACATTTGTTAATTATCCAATATATTATTATCTTGACACAAAATAAATGTCAAGTTTATGTATTCTTGGCACCGGTAACATATCATGTGTTGTTACTTTTGAAGTTTTTTAATTATCAAATATATTGTTATCTTGACACGAGTTAATTGACAAGTTTATTTATTCTTGACATTGATTACATATCATGTGTTTTAATGTATGTTTTCTCTTTTCAAATTAAATATACCAATTTTCCATAATCTCATTCTCTCTTCATTACATTATGTTCCAAACAAGACAATTTCATCAACTAAAACAACTATACATCCAATATATTGAAATAAAAATTTCATTCTTCTATTGCATTTCATATAAATACAAACAATTCTAAAATTTACATAAACACTATATACCCCAACCCAATATATGATAATACCAAAATGGCTATGAACAAAGCATATCACCTCCCATATGTGCTATTTCAAAATCACAAAACTATTTATCCCCCACCAAAACTATAACCTATATATAACGGCTATATATGTACAAAACATTTACACAAAAAAAAGTATATGGGCATATTCTCATGTAGCCATCCACAATAGAAACAACTCCAAATACACATCTACTATCATATATAGTGACCTAAAAATTTAGTCCACTCCATTTGCACTTCATCCAATTGCTGTTGTGAGTACGAGCTCCTTGTATCAATCTATAAACATCAAGAGTCAAATATACATTTTATGAAGAATAAAAATTGGTCATATTACACTATAAATGTCACTATATAGGTAGTTTATAAACATACCACATTTGTGATCATGCTATTTTCTTTAGTCTTCTCTCATATATCTCATGACATAATACCCACATTCAACAGTTTCCACTTGTAAAGGACACTACAGTACAAAACCAATAATACATATTACATATTGCACTAAATTTGTATATCATTTTATTAATATTTGAACTTCTTATTCTTGCCTTTATTGCTTTTCAAAATGTGGTTTTTCAAGTCATTTTAAAATTCTTTTGAGATTGAAAAATTGCCAATGTAAGCCCCGTACTTGTCATTGAGAGAAGGTAAGTAAGAAGAAATTATGGGACAGGTATTGAGTAAAGAAAATTGACCGAGTTGTGTGAGAGCAAAAATGGCTAAGTGTTGGCCATGTGATGGGTGATTATGCATTGAGGGTATGTCTAAAGCTTGACAAGAGTTGTTGCTGGTAGGCATGCGTTGAAGATGGCAGCTCAACATGGAAATAGATGTGAAAGAAAGAGGGTGCAATAGGTGTTAGTGGAAGTATGCGTTAAAGGCTACTATGTGTTAGAAGTTGGCATTGCTATGCGTTGAAGGTTGGTATGCGTCGGTGCATAGAAGGGGCCGAAAGGGCCATGCGGTAGTCGGCTATTCGGCATTAGGCAATCAGTGGCATGGTAAGTTGAGGCTATGCGTTGCCAAAGCCATGCGCAGAAGGTTGCGTTGCCTAATTCAAGAAGAAAGATGATGGTAGAGCAGAAGGTTGCGTTGCCTAGTTGACATATAAGTGAGTGCATCAAATAATTAAACCTTTTTGGACATATTTTCGAACTCAGATTGACTCCATTTTGCAGAAGAACAACGAGGAGAGGTGGAAGAAGGTGTTTATATCGAATTCAAGTAAAAACCAGATCATTTTCATGGTGACTTTGAAGTTGGAACCAGAAACTTGATTGTTGCTAATAAATCTGGACACCAATCGGTATTTGAAGGAGAGTGAGCTGAGGAAGTTGAAGTTAGGACTGAAATTTTGAGGTTAGTAAGTTGATTCAATTCCTAGCAACTTCCATGACGGATGTTGAAGCTAAATCTGAGCAAAAATGTGTTTATAACATAAATATCTTCCCAAGAAGTAGCGGAGCAAAGCTCAACGCTATTAGCCTCATAATTCAATTCCTATTATTCATATATTCACACGCCTCCACATTTCTTCCCTCGGCGTTTCAACTTTCAAGTGCTTTCTCACATTGTCCCTCAGCACTGAGTTCCATATTAATCCATGCTCAAGTGCCTTCACTCGTGGTCCCTCAGCACCGAGCCATCATGTACTGGTTTTCCATATGCCTTCTCACAAGGTCCTTCGATATTGGAATCCATCTTAATCAATTTCTAAAGTGCCTTCACTCATGGTCCCTCAGTACTGTGTATCATATATCATATTCCCATAGGCCTTCACACATGGTCCTTCGGCCTTGGGTTGCATTTAGATAACACGCATACAAGACTTCATATGACATACTTGTTTTCACTTGCACAATGTTAGAAATAATCCTTGGATGAAATAGAAAGTCACTCACGATTTGTCTTAGGCCCCGAGCAGATTATATGCTTTTCCGATCTCTTCTTGGCCTGTAAAAACACATTTCTCACATTAGGTTTTCTTTGAACTCCCTTTCCATAATCATTAAGTATGCATGTTCATATATCATTCTCACTCCATCACTGAGACTCTCTTTTTTTCCAATGTATTCATAACTAGTGATACTCTATGTCACTAGCGAGACTACCAGCGAAATCACACCACTAGATACTGTACTAGCGAAACCGGAGTGAACTAGACTAGCGAGTTTACCTTAAGGAGCGATACCCAGCGAGACTTCAGCGAGAGTTGTGAGACGCAAAGCTCTTTGCGTTATCAGCGACACTCATTCCACTGCTCACTCTCCAGCTCCTTAGCGATACCACTGTCTAACGACACCTGATATCACTGTTTCTTTCCTTCCTTCTAACTCTTTCTTTATCCTGCTGAAAACCATATTACAGTCCAAATCAGAACTTCCTCTCTTCTACAATCTTGTAAAGTAGTGAGTTTTCTAGCTTACCTCAAAATTTCAGGCCATAACTCGTCTTCTTTTGAGAATTATTCCCAAATAACTTCGACTGCATTGTTGTCTAGCAATTCAACTCCGATTATTTTACCTTTCTTGTTGTCACCAAAGGTTACCATGCCTCCATCCTTTCTAGAGAAAGAAAAAACTTTGATCGGTCTCCGGTCATGTGCCTTGAGCAACCACTATCCAAGTACCATCTATTTTTCTTGGAGGCTTTCAAACAAACCTACAGACAAAAATTTCAAGTTTGATCTTTGGTACTCATACTTGTTTGGGTCCAAGAGTGTTAGCATTTACAAACTTTGGGATCCATTTCATTTTTGCATTTGCATTAAAATCATTGGATCTAGACAAGTAACAAGAATAAGCTTGATGTCCATACTTGTCAGAAGAAAAACAAACAAGATTATGCAAGGATCTATCTTTCAAGATAAATTAGTGCAATTTACTTTTCTTGGAGAAATTCTCTTTTGGAGTATTATAGCTTTGAGAAAAATTTCTTTGTGAAGAAGTATTATGAGCATACTTCAATTTAAAGCCCTTCGGTCTAACATGACCTTCAACACCACAATTATGACATATAGGCGCAAAACTAGATTTAACATTATTACACACAACATTAGGCATATTAGGCACAATAGAAGATGCTTTAACAAATATAGTTTTAGAATTTGGAGCAGAGCATTCATCAATATAGCCTAAACCTCTCTTATCACTATAAGGCTTGCCTACTTCAATTATTTTGTCCAATCTTCGAGCACCTATTGTCAACTTTTGAATGGACTCTTTAGCTTTATCAAGTTCTTGTAAGGCATTTAATTCTTTTTCCTTAAGCAATTTAATCAAATTATCTTTCTCACAACTATCATGCTCAAGAAATCTAACTTTATCAAGCAAAGCATTTTTCTCATCACAAACACAAGCATGCTTATCGCAAAAGACCTTCATTTCATCAATTTGCACAACATGCTCATTATCTTTAAAACAAGCAATTCTGTCAAGTGAAGACTTATTTTCACTAGACAATGCATTGTATTTTTTTTTAAGCACAACATATTTAGAGCTAAGTTTTTCTAAATCATTTTGCATACTCTCAAAAGTTTCAAACAATTCATCGTAAGAAAGGGGTTCTAGATTTACCTCATCATCAAGTACATCATGTTTATCACTATGAACCATGAGGCAAATGCGTGCCACTTCTTCAACATCACTTCCACTTTCACTTTCACTACTATCATCCCAAGTAGCCTTCATTGCCTTCTTCTTGGATTTCTAAGATGATTTGAGGAGAGGACAATCCGTTCTTATATGACCCGGCTTTTTGCATTCATAACAAATCACCTCATCCTTTTTGCTCTTCTCACCTTTTGGCTCTCTTTGGATTGATAGGTGTTTCTTGAATTGCTTCTTCCTCTTAATGAAATTTTTTTACTTACGTGAAAAATAGGCAATGTCATCTTCATCAAGGGCATCCTCATCTTTGGAGTCAACTTCGAAGGAGATAGTCTTTAATGCAATACTCTTCTACTTTTTGGACACATCCTCCAAGTGCTCCTTCATAGTGATCTCATGGGTCATGAGCGAACCAATGTGTTCCTCCAATGGAAGTTTAGTGAGATCCTTTGCTTGTTGGATCACCATCACCTTTGCTTCCCAAGTTTTAGGTAGAGACCTCAGAATTTTTCTAACATTTTTGGAAGTTGTATAGACTTTACCAAGGCCCTTCAAAGCATTTATGATGTTAGTAAATCTAGTAAACATATTCGTTATAGACTCATTAGCATCCATCTTAAACAATTCATAATTATGAACAAGCATGCTAATTTTGGACTCTTTAACTTGATTTGTTCCTTCATGAGTAATTTCAAGAGTATTCCAAATTTCTTGAGCGGAAGAACACATAGATATTCTATTAAATTTATCTTTGCTCAAAGCACAATACATGCAATTTATAGTCTTAGCATTTAAAGAAAACTTTTTCATTTCATTTCCATCATACTCTTCTTCTAATTTAGGCTTATCAACATTGTCAACCTTTTTCATGGGAATATATGGACCTTTAGTAACAATTAGCCATAAATTATAGTCAATAGATTGCAAATAGATTTTCATTTTAGCTTTCCAATATGCATAATTTGAACCATCAAAGAAAGGAGGTCTAGAAGTAGATTTACCTTCAATAATTCCACTTGCCACTAGGTTTTCCATAATGCTCTAACAATAAAGTTTATCAAGAAAATAAAATTTCAAGATGAGCAACCTTGCTCTGATACCAATTGTTGGACCGATATGGTAACCCTAGAGGGGGGGTGAATAAGGTTTAATTAAACTTATTCCTAAATATGCTCAAATTAAACTAATTGAATTAATTTTTTAATTAAATTAATAAAAACTTTAATTGATGCTAAATATCAAGATTGATAAAAATATATAAAACACAAGATTCAATCAATCTCAACAAAGAAGGATAGTAATCTATAACATGCTACTAAAAATTGAATGCAAACTTAATTGAGAAAGAGTTGGAGAAGAAGACACCGTAATTTTTATAGTGGTCCGGTCAAACTCGACCTACATCCACTTTCCCAAGCGCCTCTTGGGATTTCGATTAAAAAATCTCATTTCACTCTTTCCACGGATGAGAGCCGAACCACTACCTTGCTCCTTTTTTCGGGTTCAAGAGCAAACCCGATCCTTTCCATGGGTTAGGATCCCACCGTTACAATATTCTTGAAGCTTTACATCACATACTAAAACTCTCTAAAACGAGTAGATGTACAAATTTTGAATCAGAATACCCAATCCTCACAATACAATGAAAGTATCTCTCTAGAATAAGATGAAAAGAAAGAAATTTGAAAGCTTGGAGAGAGAGCAATAGTGGTGACCTGTTTTAATTTTTGAGGATTGTAAAGTTATAAAAGTTGAAAAAACTTTTTGGAGAAGATGGAGTGTTTAAAAAGAAATGAAAGTGGGTGAAAACCAAATTAATTTGGACCATTAGATCTTTGTAAAAGAAAATTGAATGGTGGACATTTAAACTCAACTAGCCGTTAGACACAAACATATAATAATATTAAATTAATCTTTTTAAAAGGCAACTAGCCGTTAGACACAAACATATATAATAATATTAAATTCATCTTCTTTTTAAATTCATTTTTTTTAAATCAATTTCTTTTTAACATCAATCTAAAAAAAAAAAACCCACCAATTATCATTTCTCCATTGCTTCAAGTGACACCTTTCAATTTTTTCATTTTGATTAAAATAATCTGCCACGTCATCAGCTTGGGATTTTTCCATTAAGCTTGTTTCGGTCATATCTTCTTCGTTTGAACTCTGATTTGAGTGATTCAAATTGCATTGGAATCGTTGTTCCAAGCTCCACACAATAGACACTTCAAAACACTCAAATGATTAATAAATAAAATCAGGTTTGTTATCATCAAAACACTAATTAATCAATCTATTAAAATTAATTAATTTGAGATTAAGGGCCAAAACGCCAACATACCTTAGCCCATAATCGGCATACCAATTGATTGGTTCAAATTCTGAAGTATAGAAACATGAAAAGAAGAGGAAAAACAAAGAGGATTCCTTGATCCTACTCATGTGCTTGAGGTGCAACCGATTGAACTGAAGGAAGATTTGAGTTATAAAGAAGAACCAGCTCGAGTGCTAGACGAGAAGGAACAAGTTTTGAGAACCAAAGTGATTCCACTGGTCAAGATTCTATGGAGAAATCACGGTGTTTAAGAAGCTACCTGGGAAACCAAGGAACAAATGGTAAAGAAGTACCCACACCTGTTTCCAATAAGTTAGCAGTTGCTGAATTTTGAGGACGACATTCTTATAAGGAGGAGGTAAATTGTAAACCATACTTTCACGTGTAGGTACTAAACTTAAGTACGTAATATCATTGTGGATTTATTTCTTTTCCTTTTGTAGACCGAAGGGAGAACTGAAGGAAGGCCGAGCGCATCCTTGGTAAGTTGAATCCTAAACCAAACATTGAATCTATTTTGACATAACCATCAAAATATACACAAGACTTAAAAAAGTGTTATCGGTCAAACTGAAGTGCAGAAATGAATTATTATGGAATTTGGTTGTTTCAACTCTTGCATAAATATTAATAATGAAGGTTTAAATAGAAAAATAAAAGAAGAAGATAAAGAGAAAAGAAAGGAAATGAAAGAAAAGAAAAAAAATAATAAATAAAAATATAATAATGGAAGTAGTGGAGAGTAAGTCGGCAGCAAAACGTTTTTGTGTTTATAGTTGGATTGTCGATCATATCCCACTTTTAAAACTTCAAACTGACCTAAATCTGTAGCTGCATGTCAAAGGAAGGAAGAAAAAGGTGTTTAGGGCAAATTGGTGAAGAACTTTGGTCAGAATCGTGGTGCAATTGAAGCTAAAACTGAAGGTTGGTTTGGTGTCGCGTAGTCTGAGCGAAGTCTGGTGTTTGATAAATAATGAGTTGAAGAGACCGATTTGGAAGCCGAAAATATGAGGTTAGTAAGTTAACTCAATTCTTAACAACTTTTATGAAGAATGGTTGAGCTGAATATGAAGAAAAATAGGTTTAAATTTTGGTGGAAGTGACTAATACAAATTTTTGAGTGATCTGGAGTAGGCGAACTACATTTGGATTATCGAACGAACGAATAGAAGTTAAGTTATGGAATTTTGAGGTAAGCTAGACAACATATTTCTTTACAAGTAGAAGGGAAGAAGTTCTAATTCGAACTGGAAATACAAGTTTTAATAGATAGAAGCGAAGAAAGAAATGAAGACAGTAGTAGAGTGAGACAGGTTTCGCTAGAAAATCAGTGACACTAAAGGCGTGAAGGTGAGCAGCGAGATCAGTCTAGCTAGGTGTCGCTAATCGGTTTTTGTCTCACAAATCTCGCTAGTCTCGCTGGTCAAGTAAGTCTGGCTGATTTTTGCTTAGTCTCGTTAGTCTCGCTAGTGCATATCCAGTTGATTTTTGCTTAGTCTCGCTAGAACAAATCTCGTTGGTTTGGACAAGTCTCGCTAGTTCTATAATTTTGTTAGTAGTTGGTCTCGCTAGTAAGCTTTATCTTAACGCTTAAGACATATTTGCTACACTTTAATAGGAATTCTAAAAAATCTAACAAAGGAAATTAAACCATTTTAGGCTGAGAGGAGCTAGGAAAGGCGTATAATCCTTTAAGGGCCTGGGGACAAGTAGTGAGTGAATTTTTATTCAAAATAAGCATACTTTATACAAAGTTTTCATGCTATTTACCGTTGCTTGGAAACGTGTTCTTATGTTTATGCTTTTCACAGGTTTCAGATGTGCTCTGATGACTATTTGCTTAAAGGAATCATATATTTCCATGTAAATGTATATTATGGTTTTGCATTGAAAATATTCGAGGCATATTAGTTGTTAATTGCGTTTTACGAAAGGCATGCTATTTATTACTCTATGATTTTATGGAAGCATGATGATGTTAAGGAATTTGCAGAAGTCTAAAATGTTATAAACTCATGAATTTTTATTATGTTATTATCAAAGTATGTTGCTTTTGAATTATGTTTTTTGAAAAGGCTACCAATGTTGAAGGACTTGGAGAAGGCATGTGGGTAGCTGCGATATAGAAATGGTTCCCAATGTTGAAGAACTCGAAGAAGGCATGTGGGTGGCCTAAATCTCGTATATGGGACCCAATACTGAAGGACTTGAGAAGGTATTCGGGTAACCCAGATATGATATCTATGTGCACATAGAGGTATGATAGATATTGTTGTGTTGAGATTACTCCACACAGCTAAGGATATTCGACATTGGGTGTGTCAAGATTACTCTGCCCCAACTAAGGATGTTCTTGACGTTGAATAGCGTTGAGCTCCGCTCCGCCTCAACTAGGGAAAGTGTTTTTGAAATAAAGTGATTTTTCGTGTTTCTTTTTCAGAAATGAACATATATGATATGACAACGCTACTTGAGCATGTTTTGCTTGGATATGGGAATGAACTGTTGTTATTTAGTTATTGTCATAAATTGATTACAGTTTTGGTTAGTTTTCAAGTTAAAGGAAGGTTTTTACTAAATATGTCACTCACTGGCAACTTAGGTCATGTTTTTCCTGTTTCTTGTTTTTCAGGTAGCTAGCGAGTCCGAGGTGCTTAGCCTACATAGCAACTCGTCTAAGCCCACCATCAGTGTCTGGAATTTTGAGCATTGTAAATATTTGATCTTAAACCTGTGTTGTACATATAGAGGGTTAAGGGGCGAAAGTTAGTGAACTTGTGTAAATTAAAGGTTGAATGTCAATCTGTATTGTTATGTTAGCTTAACTCCGGTTAAAGATTGATGTTCAATTATTGTATATTTTATTAGGTGGTTGGTCAAGGTATAAGGTTGACAGTCGATGCCGTAAGAGGATCGGTGTCTGCTGTCCTCACACTTTCTCCTAGGTTAAGAGGGTACTCGGGAGGGGGTGTGACAATTTTGGTCATTTTGGAGTTCTCTTTCTCGGTTGATGCCATGGAACTCCGTTTCGATTCATTTTAGCCTCAATTCATTGCTAACGCCCCGTTCTACCTATTAAGTGCTCGAAACCTACAAAATAACATAATAGACACATTAAATAGCACAATGATCCCGAGTTAAGCTGAGGAAGATAGCACATTTTAGGTGCTATCACTTGAGTTAAACAATTTCTCAGTATTTTAGAGTATTTCTCAAACAGTATGCTTTTCACAAAGCTCAAAACATCATACCCAAAATCATGTAAAAGCATGTTCAAAATCATATAAAGAAACACTTGCTTTACAAAATTGAACTCATGCCAGAAATCTTATATTCTCCGAATAAATCGAGCATTAAAAATATCGAGAGAATAAATCATTTTAAATGAATTTAAGTCACTCTCAACTTGTCCTGGGCTCTTAATGAGTTATATGCTTCCCCTAACTCTTCCCGACCTGGAATAAATTAATTCTTTTTGTCAACATTCTTAAAATTCCCTTCATGGCACGTTTTAAGTTATTTTAGCTAAAAAAGGCTCACCGACAAGCAAAATTAGCCAAAATGTCCAAAAGTGGAAAACTGCCCTTAGGTGCGTCCAACAGCTCTGCAGCATGCACACCTAGCCAACCTAACCTCAAATGTGCAGCAAATCTCGCACATCACACTACCCTACACGCCTAGCCGTTGCCTGGCACACACTGTCCCTCATGAGCGGCAATTCCCTACACCTACTGCCGAAATAACCTCAAAAAAGGCAAGGTGCACGTGTCTCTGCATCAACAATTCGTGTTGTGTGCCTTAGCGGACCAGTGAGATTCGTCTCGCTTAACTGCTGCGTGCATACGACGCCACCTGCGAGACTCGTCTCGCCCCTACAGCCTGCACGCGGACATTAGCACCTCTCACTCACCCTTGCGTTGCTAGTGGCGTGTCAGCCCGCCTCTTGGGCATCCAGAACTTTTCAAAATAACCTCAAAGGGTTCCTTCTTCTGACCATGACCCTTGCTTGTTTGCACACACATCCTCTTCAAAATGCATCCGACAACCTCAAAACACAATCTTCTCGTCCAGTTCCTAAATGTAAGGTTTTTAGCCAAAATTAAATTTTGTTTCCTTTTACAAACTTGTATATAATTGTCTTAGCTGGCTTATCTCAAAATTACAGCCTCTAACTTCTCTTCTTTCATCAGATATCACTAAATCTTTCCGCTCTACTCTGGTTTACCCGATGCCGAACAAGCTTGAGTTTTTTAGAATTTCGAGTTCTTCCTCACAGAGTTTCTTTCCAACAGCCCTCTCCATGAAACTAGACTCAATTTTAAATAATTTTGTTGAAGAAAATCGCAAATCGCCCGAGTGGTTTGCACACACTAACCTCTTCTACCGGACCCTTCTATTTATAGACTTCATAGAAATCTGCATGCAAACTCCTAGCTCGTCACCTCATGCTTGCATCGATGCCCATGCCACACTTAACTTCAATTTGATACCTAATTTGGCTTGGTTTTAACTTGGTGGGAATGCGATATCAAAATGGATGTAGGGTATAATTATTTACAATTTTTGTAGTTGTAACTTTTTGTCATAATTTTTTTATTAAATTATTGAGAAAGTAACACAAAATCATTAGGGCTTTAAAAAAAAATATAAGTGTTTAAATTCATTGATTAGTACTTCTTTAAAGAGGGTACATAGGAAATAGGAATAATTCTAGTTATAATTTAAGTTAACTTCAATGATAATTTAGTTTCCTTAACCTAACCTTTTGAGCTTCCACCTAAGGGTAATTAAGAATTTAGGTGGATAAATTGAAGAGCCAAAATCCCATTTTAGGACATCTTGGTCGTGCATGCATGGAGGAGATAGAAAAAGAGATTTGCTCACTTTCCAAAAACTTTCTCTATTAAGTTTCCCCACCCTAGTGCTGTAAATACACTTCTTAGAGAGAATATTGTGTATTAAAATATTTTTCCAAGTTGTGTTGTTAGATTTCACAAGATTATTCAAGGATAGCATCGAATCGGTAAGAAAAACCACTTTTCAATCTCCTTTTGTAGTGAATCTTTCCCTATTCATTATTGTAGACCCAAGCATATTCATACTTTTTTTCTAAGGTATTCAAGTATATCTCAAACTCCTTAGTTACTTAAGGTTTCCACCAATCATTACCGTAGAAAGGAAAACACATCAAGGACAATTTTGTCTAGTTTTCAATTTTCCCCAGGCATTATTCTTAGAAAACCTAGGTTTTTTTTGGTGCTATTTACATCTTAAGATGTTGATTTTAGGTCTGAAAATCAAAATGCAAATGGTTCAAAACAATTCCTAAAACTAATCTAAAATGTGTTTTATCCGTTTATGCAATCTTTCTAGTTTTAGCTTGTTTGATGTCAAAATTAAAATACATTGGATATGACACTTTGAAATCATGATCAGTAGCTTACGATTATCCAAAAAAGTATGTTTAAGACATTAAAATTATTCTTTCTGATTTATTTTTCACAGGGCTAAGTTTGGGAAAAATACTATTACTCGAGTTTTGAATTTCTTTCATTAATCTTAAAATTTACAAATAATCTTCATGTATTTTTATGTATAGGTCAGAGGCTAATAAGATCACTTATAGGATTAAGTTATGAGATTTATTTAATAATTTTATTAGTAATGATAATTATGAAAATTAATATGTAGTTTAGGTTAGCTAGATAAATTAGTATACTTAGCTAGCTAATGAGCTTCCTTTAGGAAATCAAATTTAATTTGTTAAAAACAAATTAAAATCATGATAAATGTTATATAGGAATCTTATAAAGAATTTAGATTTCAAGCTTGAGGTAAGTGGATTCTATCATAAGTTACCGAATTGTGTGTTTTATTACTTATTGTGTTGTTAAGTTGTATAGTTGTATGATTACTCCTAAGTAGCTTCCACCATATGTTACTAATTGAATGTTTATAATACATATGTGATTTGTGATTTATGGTTTTATGGTTGTGTTTGGCTTTTTTAAATAATTGTTCATTGAATTGTTTTCTTAAATTGTGAAGTGTTGAATATGTTTGAATTTGATTATTGATTATGATTGATTTATATTATGTCTCTTTTATATATATTTGATGGAATCTTGTTGATTTGTGACATTTAATTAGTGTTTGAGAAAGCATGTTGTACTGTGGAAATTTTCCATGATTTTTCGCTTTTCATGATTTATGTTAGCATGTTGATTGATCATACATGTTTAGGTTAAGCATGTCATCATTGTGTGTTACATTGCATTGAAATCTAGTTCGTAGTCTTATGCGTCACGAAATTAAGAATATGTTATGCATGAAAAACCCAAATTTAGCAGTTATGTTAATGGTATTTATAAGGGACCTTGTAAATATTACATGCAGAATTCACGGTTATGGTATGGGGTATTTCTACATTACATGAACCACATCAAGGATATGAATATGGATGTAAGGATATGCAAGCAAGTGAAAATAAGTTCAATTAGGTTGTCTCATGATCTACATGTTAGAATAGATTATGCGAGCATGCAAGTATGATGTGTGTGATTGTGCTTGAAGGTTCCTTATGATGGGAACCACTTATAGAGTATCCTTATACTACCTCTATCACACCCCCTCCCAGGTACCCTCTTAACCTAGGAGAAAATGTGAGGATAGCAGACACCGACTCTCTTACAGCATCTACTGTCAACCTGATCAACCTTAACACGTGACGAACACCTAAGAAGCAGTTATAAATCATAATACGACATTAATCCCCAACTAGGATTAAGCTATCATACAAATTCAGACGTTCATTCCAACTTTAAAGTAAAATAAGTTTACTAACTCCCACTTCTTACCCTTTATATGTACAACACATGTCTAAGATCAAATATTTACAAGGTTCATAGACACTAATGGTAAGCCCAGACGAGTTGTTGTGTAAGCTAAGTAACTCGATTTCACGCACTACCTGGAAAACAGAAAAACAAAAGAAAACATGAGCTAGGTTGCCAAGTGAGTGACAAGTTCATAAAAACCTTTCTTATCTCAGAAATACATCAAACCGTGCTCAAATAACGATGATAATAAAATAGTAAATTGTTTATTACCACATCCAAGAAAAACATGCTCTATTAACGCTATTAAACCATGTACATTTCATTCTCAAAAATCATAAAAAAAAAATGAACATACATCTAAAATATTTTCCTTAGTTGAGGTGGAGCGGTGCTTAATGCTACTCAACTTCGAAAACAACCTTAGTTGGGGTGGAGTAATCTCGACACACCCAACATTGAATAACCTTAGTTGTGTGGAGCAATGTCACACTTTACTTTTAAAAATCGATGCGTTGAAAAGCCTATAAAGAAAAGAAGTAAGTTTAAAGACTGAAACAGGAGGTGGACGCATACTAATTTATCATAAGAGATATTCTAGTACAAGGAAAAGGTTAAATGAATAACCTTTGATTACAAGCTCATGAACACATAGAGGGATAATCAACGAAATCCTCAAGGATAGGAGGAAGATCATGGACGCAGAACGAAGTAAAGGTGAATGCAAAGAGCACAAACGCATAAAGGGTGGTTTTGAGTTGAATTTGGTTAGCAAGGTAATTCACATCGTTGGATGTATGATCACACAATAGAAGGATTTGTAGTTAAGACTTGACATAAGGGAAGAAAGTTGGACGCATGGTATAATGGGTAGGGCACAGATGCCTAATACTATGCGGTGGAGAAATGGGTTCAAAAGTATTATGGCAGAGAGTAAAGAAAGTAAGTAAGAAGCTAAAATCTTAGAGGAAATTAAATGGACGCATAGGAGCAGTATGATATGATTGAATGAATAGTTTGTATATTGGAATATGTTGGACGCATAAGATAAGCTTATAAAGGTTAGGTGGCTTCATATAGATTTGACACATTATAAGTGGGAGGTGTTAGAAGGCCTGTCAAGTATTTCCTACAAGGTGATGCTTGAATAAATGCATGGTTGGTTAAACATGTAGCATGTGGTAAATAGGTGGCAAAAAGAGAAGAGAAGTAGTATGATAAGTCTTCTATTCCAAAGCTATAAATAGGGTCTTGAGGAAAAAGGAGCGACTGATGTTGCTGAAGTGAGAATTCTTGGGAGAAAGGAGAGAGAGAAAGCAGAAGGAGGAACCCTTGCGTCTGTAGTAGAAGTCGGCGGCCAAGAGAGAAGATATTCTCAACAACTTAGCTATCTTGTATTAAAGAAGTTGTCTTGTGTCTAAGGGGTCAGCCTTGTGTTTACGACGAATGATGCGTTTAAGGTGAACCTTGCGTCCAAGGCGGACGACGCATCCAAAAGAGAAGTAAAGAAGAGTTAGGTTGTACCTCGTGTTAGCTATCAACCTTACGTTCAAAGGAAGGGTTATGTCCAATCGAGCTGTCAAAAGAATATAAACCTTGCGTACCAGGGTTAGAACATTGCATCCGAGAAGCCTGGAAAAAGGAAATAGTGGAAAGGAGGAGGACATATTCTTAAGCAAGTATAATGTGAGTAACATTAACGTTCTTCTTCAAAATATAATTTCATGAGTATTCGATGAGTAAGTGCATGTGTTTAATTTGAAAAACATTTGAGTATGCTGGTTAATTGTTATATGTTTATAAAATGCATGCTGATTGATAATATGTGATTTCATGATTTACTGAAAAGCATGATGTTAATATTAAAGCTTTGAACTTGAGTTTACGGGAAGCATGTTGTTTTAATATTATATGATTTTATTTGGAAACGGTTAACTTATGCGTTTATGATATGATGTTTCCAAAACGTAATTGGTGTATTTATAAAACTTTGAAAAGCGGCACCCGAGGCTCAGGGACTTGGAGAAGGCCAAGGGGTAGCCAGGACATGAATATAGAAAAAGGTATCCCATGCTGTGGGACTTGAAGAAGGCAAATGGGTAACCTGTATATGGAAATGGGACCCTAATGCTCAGGGACTAGGAGAAGGCATTGCGGGCGGCCCGGATTATAATATCTATGTGCACATAGAGAAATATGCGACTGATGTGTTGAGATTACTCCACATAGCTAAGGATCATCGACGTTGAGTAGCGTAAAGCTAGGTTCTGCCTCAACTAAGGGAAATTTTTAAGAATGAACTGATTTCATGGAAAGAATTTATGTGATTTGATTAAGTTGATGGAAAGTATGATTTTATGGAAATAAGGTTTGAACTATGTTTTACGTAGATCGTGGAACATGTGTATTTTGACTAAATTATCGAAAAATATGTTTTGCGGTAATGATGATTTAAATCCACGTTTCATGATTATGGTATATGGTAATTTTAACATGCTTGTTCCCGATGTAAAGATAGTTTTACAAAAACTGTTACTCACTGAGCTGTTAGCTCACCCTTTCATATGTTTCCATTTTTCATGTAGCATGACAGTTCCTGTTGCCGGTCGAAGTCGAGGTTTGTAAGAGTTAATGGTATCACCGTCTTAGGAAGCGTAGTTTAATGGGAATAAAGGAAGTTCGACAGTGGAAGTCGACTAGTAAGTCGATGACTGCTGTCTTCATGCTCCGTCTCAGGCCACAAGAGGGTAGTTCGGGATGGGGTGTGACAAGTAATCTCAACACAACAGCGTCGATTATACCTCTATGTGCACATAGACATCATATCCTAGGTTGCTCGTATACCTTCTCAAGTCATTTAGTACCGGTCCCATATACAAGATTTAGACCACCTACATGCCTTCTCCATGTCCTTCAGTATTGAGGGCTATCTCTATACTCAAGTTACCCATATGCCTTCTTTGAGTCCTTCAACATTGAGAACCATTTCAATATCCTAGCTACCCATATGCCTTCTCAAGTCCTTCGACATTGGGAGCCTTTCACAAACATAACTCAAATGCAACTTACTATGAAAATATCATAATAAAAATTCACAAGTTTATGACATTTCAAATCTTCACAAATTCGTCATCAAACATCATGCTTCCACAAATTATGGATTAATAAATAGCATGTCTTTTGTAAAACTTGTTTAACAACTAACATGCTTCGAATAATTCCAATAAAAAACACATAATATACACTTACATGAAAACACATGCTTACTTTCAAGCAAATAGTCATTGTGGCACATTAAAAACTCGTAGAAAGCATAAACATTAAAACATGCTTCCAATCATATTTATTCATCAAGAAAACTTTGTATAAAGTAAGCTCATTTTAAATAAAATTTGTCACTCAAAACTTGCCCCAGGCCCTTCATGGATTATACGCCTAGCCTAGCTCCTCTTGACCTAAAATGGTTTAATTTTTTTTGTTAGATTCCTTAGAATTCTCATTAAAGTATAACAAATATGCCTTAAGCATTAAGGTAAAGCGCACTAGCGAGACCAAACTACTAGCAAAATTATAAAATTAGCAAGACTTGTTTAAATTTTGTATAAAGTAAGCTCATTTTGAATAAAATTTGTCACTCAAAACTTGCCCCAGGCCCTTCATGGATTATACGCCTTGCCTAGCTCCTCTCGACCTAAAATGGTTTAATTTTTTTTTTGTTAGATTCCTTAGAATTCTCATTAAAGTATAACAAATATGCCTTAAGCATTAAGGTAAAGCTCACTAGCGAGACCAAACTACTAGCAAAATTATAAAATTAGCAAGACTTGTTCAAACCAGCAAGATTTTCTCTAGCGAGACTAAGTAAAAATCAGCGAGACATACTTGACCAGTGAGACTAACGAGATGAGCAAGACTGGTGAGCGAAAAACGATCAGGGAGACTCAACAAGATTGGTTTGGCTGCTTACCTTCATGCCCTCAATGTCGTTGTCTTTACCAACGAGACCTAATTTACCAAAACTTCTATCTAAAATTCTAGCTGCTCAAAATAGCATTTTCAGCCTGAATTAGAATTTACTTCCTCTTACAAAATTGTACGCAAATGCGTTTTCTAGCTTACCTCCAAATTTTACGGTCTATCTTCCTTTCTTTCGCCGGATATTTCAATTTTACTTTACCCTACTTCAGATTACTTGAGAAATTCGAACCAATCACTTCCACCTATAATTTAACCTATTGCTCTTCACATTCAGCTCAACCATCCTTCACAAAGGTTGTTAAGAAATGTATTAACTTACTAACCTCAAATGTTCAACCCTAAACTCGATCTCTATAGCTCGCTATTCTCCAAACACCTGACCTTGTGCAGATTGCTCGGGTTCTAGACTAGCCTCAATTCTACTTCAATTTTCACCAAGATTTCTTTCAAAATTCTACCCCAAGTGACCTTGGTCTCCTTCTTCTTCCTCCTCTTGACGCCAAGCTGCAGAGCTATGAGTTTTACTTCAGGTTTTGATGGAAAATGAAGTCGGCAACAATCGACTTCCACTTTAACCTCCCACCGTCGACTCCATGTCACACTTTCTCTTTCTTTTTTTTTCTTTTTTTTTATTTTTTATACCTATTAATTCCCAACCTTAACATTTCCTTTCTTTTTCTTTTCCCTTTAATATTACTTACACAATAATGGTAATTCTAAAAATAATTGAAGTTCTTAATTGCATCCTTCCACCTCGATTCGAACGGTGACACCCTTCTTAAGTCTTTTACATACTAATTGATATGTCAAAATAGACTCCAAGTTTAATTTATCTCATAACGATTTAGAATTCAACTTACCAAAAATATTCTCGACTTAATCCACAAGTCTATCTTCCTCGGCTTTCCTTCACTTCTCCCTTCAATCTAAACAAGAGAAAGCAAATAAGTCCACAGCGATATTACATACTTAAGTTAAATACTTAGAAACGAAAGTAGGGTTTACAAACTCTCGTGCCTTTCCATTTTTTTTTTTTTTAAGATAGTCATGTAGATGATGATGATGAGTTCGTCATGAATGATCTTGGCATTGAAGAGGAGGAGCTATGAGACATCTCGTCTTAATTTTAATTTAATTAATTTAGAACCACATATTTATTTTATGCTTACTTCATATTTAAGATTATATTGTTATTTTATAATTTTCGCTGCTAAACTCTAGTTTCAAGTTTTATTTAGCATGACATTTTTATTGGAAGCATGAGGTGTATTTTTTTAAGAAATTATATTTTATGAGTAATTACCTCAATTTAAGTTAATTAAATATATGTAAAAATTGGGGTCATTACGTGTAAAAATTGGGGTCATTACGCTTGGACTCCCAACAAAAACTAAAAAGCTCCAAAGTGTGATCTTGGAAGCATAAAACAAACTAAAACAATCATAAAAGTGTCTAGTTATTAATGAGACCCTTAAAATACCTAAAAAGTATACAACTCTCAAGAGTTCCTAAAAGGTGCCTACGCTTAACTTCATCTCTCCAAACAACCTAAGATATTCATAAAATGTGTCTAACTGATGCGCCACTTTATGTGTTAACCGCAAGTATACGAGTCAAGTTATAGTATAAGACGGTAAAGTCCGAATATCATTCCACTGAAGATCCAACTAGGAAGGTTAAAGTTACTTAACTATTCTAGAATCGAATCAATTTTATTTGAGGATTGGAATTGAAGTTGTGAATTATGGAAATTATAAACTAAATAAAAAAAGTAATAAAGTAAGAAACACAAGAGTCAAAGAGAGTTCTAGAGTAATGAATCCTTGTTTATTTCATCATGAAATATTCTAGAGTTCATGGATTTTATTGTAATTTATATGCCTAAGTCTAGAAACTTAATTCCAAGTTATTTTCTCTCAAAAACAACATTTTCTCATGCAACTCAATTGATTACTAATCTCTTGAAACAAATAAAAATTACATGGCATTAAGAATAGTCTTTAGCAACTTTCATTATCAATCTAACTATTCTCATGATAGATTAACAACAATTCTTTGTTATAGATCTAGTTAAACATACAATCTCTCAACCATACATCTAAACTAACATGTGAAGATGGTCACTCCACAAGAATTAAACACAATAACAATGAAAAGCATAATCATTACAACAAAACCATGAATATTCTACAATATCAACATGAATTCATAAACAATTCATCAAGACCCAAAACCTAAAGAGTTTAGTCACTCATAGCTTGAAGCAACATATTCAAACAATATAAACAAATAAAGAATGTAAAGAAAGGGAAACTCTACTGAAAAGAAGCTCTTGATTGAGGCAGCATCGTCACAATCTCCTTGGCTCTCACGTTGGAACTCGAACTGCACCACGAATCTTTTGAACTCTTTTCTTCTTCCTTGCAGCTAACTCATTCCTTGAAACTCTCTAATGAACTCTCACTCAATTCTCTCATTCTTGTGTCTCTTTTGGTCTGTAGATTTGATGATTGGGGCTGCTGGAAATCCCCCAAGATATAGAGTTGGCCGCCAAAAAAACTTTCCAAAGATACAAAAATTACATTTAAGGAATACTGGCACTGCGAGGCTATCCTATTTTTGGCAACTTTGTGTTTTTCTTCTCTTTTTCACTGTATTTTGGCTCGATTTTGATCTTTTAGTCTTCTCTTCTAATTTTCCATACTTTGACCTGAAAACCACTAGCAAAAAGTGAAATCTAATATAAACTCCCTTAATTTGAGAGAATAGAAAGCACTTTTCAAGCGCTTTTCACCACCCTAAACTTAGAGATTTGCCAGTCCCGAGCAAATAATAGAATCAAATAATAGAGAGTTTAGATGAAGTAGTGTGCAATTAACTCATGTCTCAGAGAATAGCATTTAGAGCTTAAGTAGAAACATGCAAACATATCTATATTGTTATAATTATTCAAAGCCAAATCTTGCTATCTCCCATGTGTGTGTGTGCAAGCCTCCTTCAATTTAAAATCCTAGAACTCAAATTAGGACTTAAGAGAGTTTCTTTAGTTTTCCCCTACTCTAGCTCATGCACCAATCTTCAAGCATCCACACATTTCAAGTAGGTAATATATCCACTAAGGTGCCTTTCAATCATATAATTGTTCATGGGCCCTAAACTTGCATTCTTTTACCTAGGGGCACTAGCTTTCACACATTCACTATAGGAACTCATACCTAGTCAATTCTCAGGCATCCTTACTGATCATAGCAAAGGCAGCTCTTTTTACCCCCATCCATGCATACTCATTACAAGTTTAACATTTAAAAAGATAGGAAAATAAAGCTCATATATTTTTTCATACACTTTTTCTTTTCTCAAAGGCATGTATACTCTTTTCTTTTTCCTTAGTCTAAGATTACAAACTATCATGCATTTCCACTCTCTAACTGGTGGGGCCTTTCGAAGTGACAACCAAATACACCCAACCTAATCCTTTTTTCAATTAAAGATTCTAAATTAAAATGGCTATGTGCTCAACAATATGGGAGATTTTAAGAGGGACTTAAATGAATTTAACTCAAGATGATGTTATTCCATTTTCCACAATAAGTCATCTATTACAAATTCGAATCTCATCATGGGCAATCAACATCAAAACACACAACCAAAAAACATTCCCATTATCTTAAAAAGCTCCAAAATTTTTCAAAAATTTTCTAATTTCATTAAGATGCATATGATCATTAAAGTCTCACTAACATGCATAGCAGGATAAGAAAACACACAAAAGTACAAGTGACACCTCCCACCCCAAACTTAGAATTATGCCTTGTCCCCAATGCATAAGAGTATATAACAAAGAAAGAACAAGCCTGGGAGCAAGTGGGAAGCTACGAAACAGGCTTGGTGTAAGGAGTACTTTGTGTGATAAACCAAGATCCTAAAAGATGAGAAAGCATATGAGTGACTCCAAGATTATTAAAAGGAAAATAGAAAGAAAAGTACAAAAAGCAATAAAATTGGGTTGCCTCCCAATAAGCACTTGGTTTAAAGTCTCTTAGCTAGACTGAAGTAATGGATCATTCAATGAAAGCAAGGTTCTCAATGTGGTAGTCCTCCTCGCCAATGTAATGCTTCAAACATTGACCATTTACTTCGAAGATTGTTCCATCATTGCTTTGCAATTCCACGGCTCCATGTGGGGACACCTTGACAATGACAAAGGGTCCCAACCATCATGTCCTAAGCTTTCCTGGAAACAAACATAAACGTCAGTTAAGAAGTAATACTCTTTGTCCAGGAAGAAAAGTCCGTGGGGTGATCTTTTTTTCATGCCATCTAGTAGTGCGCTCCTTGTAGAGTTTCGCATTCTCATAAGCCTGATCGTGGAACTCCTCCATCTCATTGAGTTCCAAACGGCATTTCTCACCGGCCTTCTCAAAATCCATGTTTAGCTTCTTGACGGCCCAATAAGCTCTATGCTTGAGCTCTATAGGTAAGTGACAAGCCTTTCCAAACACCAATCTATACGGTGAAGTGCCCATTGGAGTTTAGAAAGCTGTTCGATAGGCCCACAGTGCATCATCGAGCTTAACGGCCCAATCCTTCCTATTAGTCTTGACGGTCTTTTCCAAAACCTACTTAATTTTCCTATTAGATAACTCGACAAGACCATTAGTTGAGGATGACAAGCTGTAGCAATTTTATGATTTACATTATATTTTTACATCATGGATTCAAACAATTTATTACAAAAGTGAGAACCCTCATCACTAATAATAGCTCTAGATGTACCAAAGCATGTGAAGATCTTTTTATGATAGAATTTTAAAACAGTTCGAGCATCATTGGTCCTAGTAGCTATGGCTTCTACCCACTTAGATACATAATCTACTGCAACTAGAATATATAGGTAGCCATCAGAAGATATACGTAAAGGCCCCATAAAGTCAATACCCCAGACATCAAAGTGCTCCACTTCCAAAATAGATTTCATTGAAAGCTCATGTTGTCTAGAATTATTGCTAGTACGTTGACACCTATCACATGTTTTGACAAATTTATAACAGTCTTTAAAAAGAGAGGGCCAATAAAAACCTGACTGAAGTACCTTAAGGGGAGGCATGACATGAATTTAGAATACTTACCACTTCCTCTTGAGGTACACACTTCCTTAATATACCGTCAGCACAAACCTTGTAGAGAAGTGGGTCTTCCAATGGTAAGACTTAACATTATGCAGGAATCTCTTCTTTTGTTGAGCGTTCATGTTGGGTGGCAAGTGCCCTCCGGCAAGATAGTTAATTATGTCAGTAAACCAAGGCAAACTATCTTTTACCTAATATAGTTGTTCATCAAGGAACATCTCACCAATGGGGGAACATGAGTTAACATTCCCATTCTGAATTCTAGACAGGTGGTCTGCAACCACATTTTCACATCCTTTTCTGTCTTTGATTTCTAAGTCAAATTCAAGCAATAATAAGATCCACCTCATTAGCCTACAAACAAATACTTCAAAGCAGCGTTCAATATGCACCACTATTTTAAAGCTAAGCAAATATGATCTAAATTTATCAAGGGCAAACACAACAGCTAGCAATTCTTTTTCAGTAGTAGTATATTGCTGTTGAGTATTATCAAGAGTCCTACTAGCATAGTAAATTGTCCTAAACATGTTATCTCTACGTTAGGCTAAAACAACTCCTAAAGCATAGTCATTAGCATCACACATGATTTCAAAAGATTAACTCAGGTACAACAATAATAGGTGCAGAGATCAATCTTTCCTTCAAAGTATTAAAAGCTAGTAGACATGCATCATCAAATAAACTTAGCTTCCTTCTCTAGCAAATTACTCAAAGGTTTAGCAATTTTAGAAAAATCTTTAATAAATCTCCTGTAAAACCCAGCATGCCCTAGGAAGCTTCTGACTCCCTTCACATTATTGGGAGGTGGCAATTGTTCAATAGCAGCTATTTTAGCCCTATCCACCTCCAATCCCTTTTGTAAGACTTTGTGCCCCAAGACGATGTCTTCCTTAACCATGAAGTGACACTTCTCCCAGTTTAGAACAAGGTTAGCATCTTGGCACCTCTGTAAAACACGAGTTAGATTAGCAAGACAAGAATCAAATGGAGACCCAGATACAGAAAAATCATCCATGAAAACCTCCATTATGTCTTCAATGAGCCCTTGAAAAATAGACATCATACATTGTTGACAAGTAGCAGAAGCATTACACAAACCAAAAGGCATTCTCCTAAAAGCAAATGTCCAATAAGGACATGTAAATGTTGTCTTTTCTTGATCCTCAAGAGCAATGAAAATTTGATTATAACTTGAATAGCCATCAAGGAAGCAATAATGAGAATAACTTGCAAGTTTATCAAGCATTTGATCTATAAAAGAAAGAGGGAAGTGATCTTTTCTAGTAGCCTTATTCAACTCCCTATAATCAATGCATACACGCCATCCTGTTACAGTTCTAGTGGCTATCATTTCATTTTTTTCATTCTTAACCACAGTCATACCATCTTTCTTGGGCACTACTTGAACAGGACTTACACATGAACTGTCAAATATGGCATATATGATTCTTGCATTCAAAAACTTGAGCACTTCTTTCTTAACTACCTCCTTCATAACGAGGTTAAGTCTCCTTTGGTGTTCCACTGACGGGTTAAAGGTATCTTCCATCAAGATTCTGTGTATACAGACCGACGGACTAATACCTTTAAGATCCTCAATAGACCAACCAATGGCAAACTTATGATCCTTTAACACTCTCAACAATTTTTCTTCTTCCATCGAACTAAGATAAGAAGATATTATAACATGACAAGAAGATAAATCATCTAAAAATGCATATTTCAAGTGAGGAGGTAACACCTTTTAATTCAAGCACAAAGTTTCTCCACATCATTTACAACATGCGAAGGAGCTAGAGGCATAGGTTTACACATTTTAGTGCATATTGGCGTACTATCTAACCACCTAGCATACAAAGCTATTTCATCAAAAATAGTATCCACATCCTCAATATCCATTATGCTTTGTTTTAGATGATCACTAGCCAACATAACCTCTACATGCTTAGAAATAATATGATCAATTATGTCTACAGCATGGCAAGTACTACCCTTATCATGATGACTCAAGGACTTATAAATATTAAATTCTACATTCTCATCATTTACCCTTAGAGTCAACTTCCCTTGTGGACATCTATAATAGTCTTCCCAGTTGCTAGGAATGGCCTCCTAAGTATGATAGGAATCTCAGAGTCCTCCTCCATGTCCAATACTACAAAATTTGTAGGGAAGATAAATTTGTCAACTTTAACTAATACATCTTCAACAATACCTCTAGGATAGGATAAAGATCTATCAACAAGTTACAAGGTGATGATGGTAGGTTGCACTTCTCCAATGTTAAGCTTCCTATAAATAGATAAATGCATCAAATTAATAGAAGCACCAAGATTACAAAGAGCTCTAGTAACATTTAAAGAACCAATACTGCAAGGTATAGTAAAACTCCCTAGATCTTTCAACTTTTGTGGTAGCTTCTTTTGTAGCACAACACTACATTCCTCAGTAAATGGGATGTTAATGTGAAACTTTTTTAAACAACTTTAGAAATTTAGCAAATTGAGAGTCTATTTCTTTCTTTTTAAAACGTTGAGGATATGGTAAAGTATTAGGTACAAAAGGTAAAGGGTTAGATGACTTACTTAAAGATGTTGACTCTTTTACCTTTACCTCTTTTTCTAAGACCTCCTTTGGTTCGTCTTCTAGGATAGGCTCTTGGATGGTCTCATCTACCTCTTGCTCATCATCCTCATCATTGATCAAGGGAGTGGACATCTTTTTCCCACTCCTCAAAGTCACGGCCTTGCATTCCTCCTTTGGGTTTCTCTCGGGGCAACTAGGGAACTTACCCTTTTGCATTGTTTGGAGGGAAGTGGCAATTTGGCTAATTTGAACCTCAATGTTCTGAATAGCCTTACCATGACTTTGTATGGTGCTCTCCAATGCGATGGTCCTTCCTCTTGACTCCTTTATGAACTCCACCATTAAATCTTCTAAGTTGGACCTCTTTTTGGTGTGTGATGGACCTACATTGGAAAAAATCGGGAGGACCTTGCAAAACATTCCTATTGTTAGCATAAGAAAAATTCTCATGGTTCCTCAAGTTAGGATGGTAATGAGTTGGAAGTTGTTGTTGGTGGCCTCTATAATGTCCTCTATCAACATAGTTGGTCGTCTCATTATCTCCTTGTTCCAACTTCTTTTTAGTAGACATCTCTGATGCCATGGCGGCAAGAGATGCTATGGATGGTGGACTTGCTAGAGTTTAGCCTCCTATAGTCAATTTAGAAAGAGCATTAGTAAGGGAAGTCACTTAAGCTTTAAGAGAATTTACCTCATCCACCTCATACAATCCGACGGCTTTTGGGATGATTGGAAAAGATCGTTCACATGGCCAATTGTAAGATGTAGTGGCTAAGTCTTCGAGTATGGTGTAGGCCTCTTGAGCATTCTTGGAGAAGATCGACCATCCAGCGGTGGCATCTAGGATGGATTTGGTTGAACTTGACAATCCATTATAGAAAAGTTGAATTTGTAACCAATCTGGATAACCATGTTGAGGGAACCTCCTCAAGAGATCCTTGTACCTCTCCCGAGCCTCATACAATTGTTCATCCTTAAGTTGGCGGAATGTTCCTATCTTCGTTCTTAGCCTTTGATATTTAGCCGATGGAAAATACTTGGTCAAGAAAGCTTGAGCCAAAACCTCTCATGTGGTGATACTATCTGGAGGTATAGTTTCAAACCAATCCTTAGCACGGTCCTGTAAAGAGAAAGGAAAAAGTCTTAATTTAATAGCATCATTAGAAACACCATTCATCTTTACTGTTTCGCATATCTCTAAGAAAGACCGTAAGTGCTTGTAAGGATCTTCATTAGTTCTTCCTTTAAAGGCTAGGTCTCTAGCCATTTGGATCAACCCTAGTTTCAACTCAAAGTTGTTGACATTGATGGGCACATTCATTATTCCAGTTGATTTGCCGGTAATGTGTGTTGGAAGTATTCCCGAATTGCCTTTGGTATCTTCTCCACCATCTCCTCGGTCTGATTGTGTTGAGCCCTTAGATTTTTTCTATAGGTCCTATCAATCTCAGGATCAAAAGGGAGGAGGTTAGTATTATCATGAGGCATAAACCGATAAAAAAAAAATAGTCAACTAAATAATATACACCTCAAATTAAGATCTACAAATTCTAATGAATATTAAGCAAATAAAACCATTCTTTGGATCCCCGGCAACGGCGCCAAAAACTTGATGCTCCACTTTATGTCTTAACTGCAAATGTATGGGTCAAGTTATACTATAAGATGGTAAAGTTCAAATATCGTTCCACTGAGGATCCAATTGTGAAGGTTAAAGTTGCTTAGCTATTATAGAATCGAATCAATTTTATTTGAGGATTGAAATTCAAGTTGTGAATTATGAAAAATATAAACTAAATAAGGAAAGCAATAAAGTAAGAAACACACGAGTCAAAGAGAGTTCTAGGGTAATGAATCCTTGTTTAGTTCATCATGCAATATTTTAGAGTTCATGGATTTTATTGTAATTTATATACCTAAGCCTAGAAACTTAATTCCAAGTTATTTTCTCTCAAAAACAACATTTTCTCATGCAACTCAATTGATTACTAATCTTATGAAACTAATACAAATTACATGGCATTAAGATTAGTCTTTAGCAACTTTCATTGTCAATCTAACTATTCTCATGATAGATTAACAACAATTAATTGTTATAGATTTAGTTAAAAATACAATCTCTCAACCATACATCTAACCTACATGTGAAAATGGTCAATCCACAAGAATTAAACACAATAACAATGAAAAGCATAATCATTACAACAAAACCATGAATATTCTACAATATCAACATGAATTCATAAACAATTCGTCAAGACCCTAAAACTAAAGAATTTAGCCATTCATAGCTTGAAGCAACATGTTCAAACAATATAAAAAATAAAGAGTGTAAAGAAAGAGAAACTCTACTAAAAAGATGCTCTTGATTGAGGCAGCACCGTCATAATCTCCTTGGCTCTCACGTCGGAACTAGAACTGCACCACGACTTTCTTGAACTCTTTTCCTCTTCCTTGCAGCTAACTCACTCCTTGAGACTCTCTAATGAACTCTCACTCGATTCTCTCCTTCTTGTGTCTCTTTTGGTATGTAGATTGATGATTAGGGCTGCTAGAAACCCCCCAATTTATACAGTTGGCCACCAAAAAAACTTTCCAAAAATACAAAAATTACATTTAAGAAATATTGGCGCCGCGGTGCTGGTCCATAGCGCCGCGGCGCTACCAAATATGGAAAGACAGTGCCGCATCGCTACCGTTGTGCTGCGGCAAACAACCTTTCGGGAATTAGCGATGGCAACTTTGTATTTTTCTTCTCTTTTTCACTGTAATCTGGCTCGGTTTTGATCTTTTGGTCTTCTCTAATTTTCCTTATTTTGACCTGAAACCACTTGCAAACAATTGAAATCTAATATAAACTCCCTTAATTTAAGAGAATAGAAAGCACTTTTCAAGCGCTTTTCACTAACCAACACTTTGACTCCCATAAAAAACTAAAAAGCTCCTAAGTGTGACCTTAAAAGCATAAACCAAGCTAAAACAACTATAAAAAGTTCGTAGTTATCAATGTGACTCCTTAAAATCTTACGCCCATGTTAATGTTATGTAGCCAAATTTGTTAAAAATGGGCAACAAAAATAAAGCAGGAAGAAGAATATTGAATTGTTTATTTCACTTTCAATCATTTTTATGACATACATGTATCATCAGCCAATAACCATCGATTCTTCCAATATCGAAAGATAAACAAAGAGTACACATGTGAGTGATTGAAGACAGCAATATAAATGAGCTCAATCGGCTCATAGCAATCTGATCTACGTAAAAGAACAAACCAAAAACCTTATATCTCCTTTGATTTCTGGAAACTAGAAGCCAAAGAACTGGGAATCGATACAAACGAGGAAGAAATCGACGAACAGACAACATAGAATAGCATGAATTTCATTAATGATCAAGACCCACCAAAGTTAAAGACAACTAAACTACTCTAACAAGCCACAAATTAAGGAAAATTAAAATAGAACAAATAAAAGGAGAGGCCATTGACTCATGATCAAAACCCACCAGAGTTAAACCACAACATCACGAATTCATTCAAGAATATATTTTTAACACAACATTAAACAAGAAATTCAACGGCTAATGAAAAAAAATGCAAACTAATGTGGAATTTATGCATAATCAGATTAAGTGGAGAACACCAATGCTGACTTTTAAAAAACAATGCAAACAAGATAATTTACAAAAAAGAAACACTGCAAAATTGCAGTGAACACCAATGTTGACTCAAAGGACTTGATGACTAATCAGATTAAGCGAACAACTAAAGTGGAATTGACTAAGGATTAGAAAAAAATCAGACGTGGGTTCCATACGGTATGGCGTAGGGAAGTCAAACTGGTCTGTGTTTGAGCGAATCGCTAGAGAGGAGAGGGAAGCGGACAACGCTGCTGGGGGAATGCAACGTTTTCATATGACACTTGTCACACCCCCTTCCGGATTATCCTTTCTTAACCTGAGAAGAGATGTGAGACAGCAACCTTGACTCTTCTGTAAGGTTCACTGTCCAACCATTTCCGTCAAGAACAGCCAAGACGAGGTTTCCGTGTTGGCAAAGCATCCCGAACTCGCTTGCTACCTGGAAAATAAAATAAAATAGGAAAATGTGAGCTACAAGCTCCGTGAGTGACTGGCTTTGTAAAAACTATCTTTAGTTCGAGTAGAGGCATGTCAAAACAATATTCATAAAACAAGGATTAAGCAAAATAGTTCTTCCGTAAAACCTTGTCAATCTTGTGAATCTATTTTGAAACATATAGAATCGTATCAAATAAATAATTCAGAAAACCATTTGGCATTTCAATCTTTTCCCTTAGTTGAAGTGGAGCAAACTCAACACCCCAACGTCGAAAACATATAAGGCTCGATGCTGAGCAAGACTCAACGCACCGGCATATAACCACTATGTGCACATAGGAACATGGCGGGTTGCCCAAGTACTGGGTCCCGGGGAAGTTCACATGCGTTATTAGGATTGATCTTCCTCTAAAACATTTATAGGCGAATTGCCCAAGTGCTGGGTCCCGGGGAAGTTCACATGCTTATTAGCATTGAGCCTCCTCTAAAACATTTTCTCCATCAATTTACATAAATAGTTCATCAAGGACTTTTTCAGAAAACAGGGTGTTCCTCGATAATATATTTTGCAACATGCCTTTCGTTACCATAAAGCAATCAAGTAAATCATGCCTTTTGAACCATATTCAAGCATTACGCTTTTCACAGAAACAGTCATCTCAAAACCATATCACATAACAACATTTTTAATAAAATTCATTTTCAAAGAAAGGAAAGAGTCACTCACAAATCTCTTAAGGAATTTCCCCTTTTTCCTTTCAAATTTCCGTTTCCCGAGCCCTTAACGGAAGGCTTCAGCTTCTAGTCCATTAGTTAGCTATTTCCACTCTCGATAGCTTAGTTGGTCACAGCGTTCTAACTCTGGAACGCAAGACTGGCCTTCCTCTATCAGTTTGGCTGGTCATGATCCTATCCTTCAACGCAAGGTTGATGGCTACTGTAAAGTGCAGCCTAACTCCTCTTATTTCTTTCGGATGCGTCGACTTCTCTTGAATGCAAAGTCAACTTGAACGCATCGTCTCTTTTCAAACACCACGTTCTCCTTAAATGTTGGATTCGTTCCAACGCAAGGTCAACCCCTCTTCAACGCAAGATAACTTCTTTAACACCAGATGATTAAGTTGTCAAAATGTCTTCTTTCTTGGCTGCAGACCTCGTTTTACAACGCAAGGGGGTTCCTTCTTTCTGTCTTTGTTCTCCTTCTTCTCTCAAGGATTTTTACTTCAGAATCATCAGTCGTTACCCTTCCCCCAGGGTCCTATTTAAAGAGATCTTGCCATCCTACTCCTCTTTTGCCACTTGATTGCCATATGTCGCTCTGCATGTCTGACTAACCATGCAGTCGTCTAAGTGTTATCTTGCATGAAATACTTAACATGCCTTTTTAACACATCCTTATTTTAAGGTGTCAAGTTTATATGAAGCCACCTGGCCTTTATAACTTATCTTATTCGTCCATTATTTTCAAATAGACAGCCATTCAATTCATACAGCGCCCTCATGCGTTCTTTGAGTTTCCTCTAAGGTTTGAGCTTCCCTACTCACTTGTCTAACTTTTAACTAACTACACCATCGTCTTTGACGCGTAAAGGTAACCGTCTCAATGCATAGGGACCTCAGTGCATAAAAACCTCACCAACGTATGGTAAGCCAACACGTTTCTTCTCCCGTCGACGCAGCGACTACTTCAGCACACAATAACCTTTCGTGATCACCTGCAACGTATAGTCGCCATATTACAATCCAGTGTTTACACAACACCGCTAAGCGTCAACGACAACAAATCCTCCCATGCTCTACCTTTATGCATTGGTCCTGTTGCGTCTACTTCCATCCTGCGTCCATGACCTTCTACCTATCCTTGGTCATTCCTTGATTATTTCCAAGGTTATTCTTTTAAACCTTTCCTTATATTAACTATTTCCTTTTAGATAATTTAACATGCGTCCAACACATGTTCTAATTTTTATGTCTACTTCACAACCTTCTACTTTCCAACACTTAGAAATATTTTATAATAGAAGTCTATGCGTCTTACTTCTTTCCCTTCAAGTGCTTGAGTACTTCCTATACGTCTACTTTAACTGCGCGTTACTTCAGTCTTGACCATGCGTCCAACAGGGTCTTTTATTCCTCTCCTTCTGACATTTCAACGCATTGATTGCTAAAAGTTGGGTTGTCACAACACTACTACACGACGGCCACTTTGCATATGATATCGAACGACGGCCACCTTGCTCACTAAAAAGCACTTGAAAAGTGCTTTTTATTCTCTTACATTAAGGGAGTTTATATTAGATTTCACTTGTTTGCCAGTGATTTTCAGGTCAAAATAAAGAAAACTAAAATCCAAAGCCAAACGAACCAAACTGAGCCAAAATCGAGTGAAAAGAGGAAATAATCACCAAACTACCAAAAATAGGGTAGTGTTGCCACGGTGCTAGTGTGACATTACCACGACGCTTTTTCATGAGAGCATCAGACGACCTTAACGCAGCAGCATCGATGCAACATTGTAGCATGGCGCCAAGGGTAGGTTTTCATGATGCACAGCATCACGACGCTATCTTATAGCACGACGGCGATACCATACAATGTCGGTTAACGCTGCTGTGCCAATTTTCCTTATTTAAAAAATCTACAATTTTGAAAAGAATTTTGGTGGGCCAACTCTATAAATTGGAGGGTTTCCAGCAACCCTAGGGCATAGAGAAATAGAGAAAATAGAGAAAAACACAATAAAGATTCCCAAAGAGTGAGTTGGCAGCCAAAGAGTGAGTTGGCAGCAAGGAAAAGAGAAGAGAGTTTGAGAGAGAGTCTTGGTGCCGTTCGAGTTCCCAACGTGAAGACTAAGGATATCTTGGCGATTCCTCCTCAATCAAGAGCTTCTTTTCAGTAGAGCTTTCTTTTTTTTATATTTGTGAACATGTTGCCTAAAGCTATGAGTGGCTAAACTCTTTAGTTTTAGGGTATTGATGAATTGTTTATGACGTTATGTTGATATTATATTGTTGTAATGAATATGCTTTTCATTGGTATTGTGCTTAATTTTTATTGATTGGCCATCCTTGAATGTTAGATTAGATGTATGATTGAGATAATTGTATGTCTAATTGGATCTATAACAATGAATTATTGTTAATCTATCGTGCGAATAGTTAGGTTAACAATGAAAACTGCTAAAGACTACTCTAACTTATCTTGGTTTCAAGACATTAGTAATCAATTAGGTTGCATGAGAAAAGGTTGTTTTTGGTAGAAAATAACTTGTATTTATGTTTCTAGACTTAAGCATAGAAATTGCAATAAAATCCATGAACCCTAGAATATTGCCTAATGAATTAAACAAGGATTCAATACCCTAGAACTCTCTTTGACTCTTGTGTTTATCATCTACTTGCTTACCTTTTTAGTTTTTCTAAAAATCACCACTTGAGATCGAATCCTCAAATAAAATTGATTCAATTCTAGAATAACTAAGTAACTTAAACCTTCACAATTGTATCCTCAATGGAACGATATTCAGAACTTAACCATCTTACATTATAACTTGACTCGTACCTTGAGGTAAACACAGAAAGTGCGCATCACTCACGTGCTACTCTACGAACGAACAGGGATTTGAGAGACTTGCTCACGCGCTATTCCACGAACGGTCACTTGCTCACGAACGACCACCAACTTGCTCACGAACAACCTTCTACGAAGAAAACTACTCCATACATACGAAAACTAGGGCCTCTAATTTTTTTCCCTTTTGTTTTAAAATAATGTAATTTTTTTTATTATTTTTAATTGGTATTTCTTGATATTTAAAACATGTCAAATAATATGTCAATTAATTAATCTTATTCTTGATATTTTTTAGTGTCATGCAAAAGTGTTATTCTATTTGACACTAGAAAAGTGTCAAGTATATGTTTGCATGAAAATGTACGAAACATTCCATAAAATCTTTGCTTTTTTATGCTTTTTCTTGACCCTTTTCTAAAAAAGAGCTCATTACTTGTTGTTTTTTATAAAAAATGTCAAGTAATTAAAAATTGCAAAAGTCACGTAACATAGATTTTGTAGTTGTGAAGTGCTTCAAAGACAGGATGGAGATCAATCAACTTTGAGCCAAGATGATCAGGTAGAATACGGTCGAGTGATTGACCTTAAAAATTTGCCCTTCCTAGAGGCAACCAGATGACAAACATTTACCGTTTTCATTTATTTTCTGTTTTTAGGGTAGCTTCTTGTTTTTCTTTTTACCTTGACTGGGAAAAAGTTTGTTTGTAGAGAATTCTTTTTTAGGTTGAAGTTGATGCAAGTTCAACCCTTCTTTCACCGTGCTCAAATTCAGGTGAGTTTCTCTATTCCCCTTTAATTTGTTCCCTACTTTTAATTTTTATCGTGATGCATTGGGGACAATGTCTGTTCTGAAAGTTGGGGGTGGTTTGGGTTTAGCTTGCTTTAGGTTGATGCATATCTAGCAGTCCTTGAGCATTTGCGCTCACACTTGTGTGATTTGATTACTTGTTTGCTTTGTTGCTTGTACCTTTTGTTATGACCGTTGTTGATACACTCATTTAGGATCTTGATGTTTGAGATACTGTAGGAAGAAAACAAGCATGGTTTTTTAGCCCAGTTTAAAAATTTTCTTCTATCTTTCATGCAAATTTTAGTTCTTTGTTTGACTATCCTAAGTCTTGCATGCTTCAAGCAACGTTATTGGGCCTATATTTTTGTTGTCACCACGAAAGACCTTATTGATAGAATTAGACTCTCCAAAACTTCAATTTGGTAATGCATGCACAAGTAATTCACTAACCAATTTTCCCACTTATCTAGAAAGAAAAAGAGAAGCAAAAGCAAAAGCAAAAGCAGAAGCAAAAAAAAAAAAAAAAAAAAAAAAAAAA